>QNUK01000085.1:437500-685000 GCA_013621035.1 Clarias magur | reverse complement strand
CATGGAGTTTGCATGTTCTCCCTGAGCTAGGTGGGTTTCCTCCGGGTACTCCGATTTCCGCCCACAGTCCAAAGACATATAGGTTAGGTTAATTGGTGTTCCCAAATTGGCCGTAGCGTGTGAATGAGTGTGTGTGTGTGTGTGCCCTGCGATGGATTGGCACCCTGTCCAGGGTATACCCCGCCTTGTGCCCTAAGGTTCCTGGGATGGACCCTGAATACAGGATTAAGGGTATAGAAGATAAGTGAGTGAGTGTATTGCCAGATTCTCTTGATTTCAATATCTATAAGGGAAAAAAAAAAAACAACAACAAAAAATGTACTCTGTCTGGATTACATCATTGTCCCTATAGCTGTTTGGTGCTCCAGCAATGTTTCAGAGTCTCTTGGACAGAAACATCTTAACATTAGCTGGGTCGAGTGTCTGGGTCGAGGGCAGTCCTCAAACTCCAATACTACCTACTGGGATGGATTTTTAATCCTCTGTTTGGATGACACCCCACTACAACTGCTTAACTGCATGGCATGCTGTACTTGCACATGCACTTATTTTGCAAATTCCCAACTTGAACTGTCTGTCTGACTTATTAATTCTCAATGAAAATAAATGTAGAATAAAACGGCGACTCTCTAACATCCCAAACTTTCTTTAGCACTTGTTTACTTTGTTTACACAAAAAAAAAATGCAATGACTTTAAACTTCATTTATCAATTAACATGTATTGTCACCAGTTACTCCCAGAATAGCTTACTTGTTTGGAGAGCTGCTCCTCACACAGTTTGTAAAGCGTATAAAACTTGCGGCTGAGCACCTGGTTGTCTCGGAAGCCAGCGCTCGCAAGTTTGACTCTCATGATGATAGCACGGTCTGGCACCATCATGGCCACTATACGAAACTGAATCTTCAAATTCTCCGGCAGCTCCTGTCTTCCCGCATATCCTGGATTCTGTTTCATAAGACATAAGGATTAAGAGGCTTTCATTTGCGAAGAATAAACATAATCATTCACTGTTAATCATACAACAAGTTTGTTCAGTTTGATATAGGACTTACGACTATTGACACTTTATATCATTACACGTCTGAACAGTTGAGGGTTAAGGGCCTTGCTCAGTGGCAACTTGGTGGTGCTGGTGTTTGAACCTGGGACCTTCAGATCAGTAGTCCAACACCTTAACCACTGAGCTTCCCTAATGTTAGCACCATCAGTAGTGCAAATCCCAAACTTCCCAAATCCCATAGACATGTAACAAACAAATGTGGGCTATTCATACACAGCCTATGTGTTAATGCTAACATTGTGCCTAGCTTTATGCCATAAGGACCATCACATCAAAGATAAAACAAAGTAAAAAGTGATGAAAAGATGTTTACTCACCATAGTCAAAAAGATGCCAAACTCTTTGTCCATGTCTACGACATCTCCATCAGTAAAGACAAATTGAGGTTTGTTGTTCTTCTTACACTGGAGCACAATGTAGATCTGCTGTGCAGCCACTGATAGCACCGGCAACTCAATGCGGTTAAACTCATCAAAGCAGCCCCATGCACCAGACTGCGCCAGTCCTTTCGGACAAACAGCAAACATTTAGACGTTAACGTACTGCATCAAACCACACTAACATGAACTCCTACATTTTAGGCATTGTACAGTATGTACAGTAGGTTTATGAAATCATATATTTTACATCACAGCTACAGTACAACTACCATAATATATGACCATAATAATTCTACATGTATGAAATGACATCATGCACCTTTGTAAATACGTCCTAGTCCTCGGTAGTCCATCTGATCTGAGCAGTTGAAGACCACGACATATTTACCAAGGCAACGGCCCATGTCTTTAGTAGTCTCAGTCTTTCCTGTCCCTGCTGGACCTGCTGGTGCCCCACCCATACCCATACCTAGTGCCTGCGCCAGGGTTATGTAACATCTAAAGTGAACAGTCAAACAAAGAATTATTAGCAAAGAATACCTTCTAACAACAATTAAGTTGCATAAGAACCTTTTAAATGACAGTACAATTAATAATTGCAAATCAATTTGCAAGCGTAAAACAAACTGTTATCGTATCCTTAAAATATCCAGATGCTATAAATGGCTGCAGTTCACCACAAACACAAATCTACAATTTTAAAACAAAAGTTATATTAGAAATCTGAATAATTTGTTGGCTGCTTCAGTGTCGTGTTCGTTACCTGTCAGTAAGAGGGGTTATGACTAGTCTGTCTGTGCACCCAAGGTACTCATTGCAATAATCAAACTCCACATCAGTGATGTGTATCATGCATCTGTCTGCGTCCTCATCAAAGTAGAAACGTGACTGCTTCTGCCACTCAAAGTCTGTTTTAGATCGGATGTTCATTTTTACCTGTAAAACACATGTTCCATGCAGGGTCATCGAAGTCCAATTTATGCAAAATCCATTCAGACTTGTGGGTTAATATCTATAATACAACAGTTCATTCCAACCCAAGTGGTGATACTAGAGCATAACAGCACTTGGACATTTAACTACAGTACATACTGTATGCATCACTACATGCAGTACATGTATATGCATCACTCCACATCACAGGTCTTCTAACAATCCTTAATTACAGTAACTGAGGGTCACCAGCATGGCTGAAAGTAAGTCGGTACGGTCTGCAGCACTGGAAAGAGTGGAGCAGCTGCCGAACAAAAACCCACATTAGCGGAATATGTGGGAAAATTAAGTGAACATTTAGGCATTTGGCTGATTTGAATTCTGAACATTTGAATCTTGTAAGTTTCCCAGGACTGTCCACCAACTCCATGGTTTATTCTCCTCATCTTTTGGCTACATGCTACCAAAAATAACATAGTTAAAAAAAAAAAAAATCACTGGTTAACATACACCAATAAATAACCTGTAGATAATAAATGGTGTTCGTGGAAGTGTTGTAGAAAAACAATATCACACTTGAGGTCCGCTGTGATGTCTTCAGTACTCGGGCCTTGTGTCTATGGCCATGTCACATGATGTACATCACAACATCACTCCCGCTTGTGCGATATTGTTTATATATTAAAAGGTTTAGCATATCATACCAGATCATCAAATATATCCTTCTGATGCACATGAATTGTTATCAGAGTTTCATATTTGGTTCTTTCCATTTTTGTCAAATCATGAGTAGTCATATCAATCAGCTCATTCAAAATATCCAGAAACCTCTGATTCGTCGCCTGCATGATCTGTAAAAAGAATATTGGTATGAAATACAGCAGTAACACACAGCCAACTTGATGCAGCAGATGACTTTCTCCAAAGTATTTTTAAATACTGTACCTCTGATTTTATAAACATTATTGATTTTTAAAATGTATTGCATGAAACACCATTGAAATTAATCCATTTGTAATGAACAAGTTCATATTTGTTCCATTTGTTTAAAATGACAGTGTTTGACACAAATCGATGAGATATATTTTCCCAAACCTTCTTGTCAGCCTTGCTGATGCTGAGGGCCCTCTCTGCGTCTCTGGTCCAGATGATCTGTATGGCCAACAGCCCGACCTGAGCTGGGAACGCTGACTGAAACTCAATGAGCTTCAACCCTGGGTCGCTTACAGCCATGTGAGCCCTTCTGATAATGCTGTGTATGGTCTTCCTCACCTCATCCAATAACAATCCCAGCCAGGTCTCCACATTTCCCTGTAATTGGACACAGTGGTACATAGTGTGCTGGAGCAGATTATTATTATTATTATTATTATTATTATTATTATTATTATTATTTTAGGTGAGCTAGTTTAACAACTTTATTTAAAAGCCGATCACTGAATGTACTGCAACAAAGCATTTGAGAAAAGACTTCTGTTTCTTATTTGATCACAGTAATTTAGAAGCTAAATCTGCCAACAGAATAAGAACAATTAAAGCATGAAACTAGTAATAGTCGTCTAGAAACCACCTACTACACCTTTACTGTAATCTGATAATAGTTGGTAAAATTCAGCTAGATATGTTCACTTGCTAAGTTGGCATTTTTGAAGTGTGGTATATCAAATAAAATAATTTTTATAATAAAAAAGTTAGAGACATGTTTCTATTTTTTTTAAAGATATCTTAATGCTAAGAAGTTATCAATCAGAATCTTTAACTGTCTTTATTTCTATCTTCATTTCTTTCCATTATTATTTATTTGGAAAAATATAATGAATTAGGCAACTCCTGTATTTATCCCATATCTCCCTCAAATACAACATGTGCAACACATGTGAGTTACAAAACACTATGAAATCTTTCGCCTGACCCATGAACCATACTATTATCGATGAATTTAGTGGGAATTTAGTGGGAATGTCTGCAGTGGGCTTCAAGCCATCTCAGTCGGAAATATCATCCACGGCCATGTGATCTTTAAAACATCTGCACAATTGAAATGTTTTATTGCGTCCATCACTTTACTGTTTCTTCTGTAAATGACAATTGGTTTTATGTCTTCATTACAAGTTACAGTTTTTAACAATTTTTTTTTTTGTTGGATTTTTCCCCGATTTTCTCCCTAATTTAGTCGTGTCCGATTCCTCCCCGTCACTAGGGGGCTCCCACATTAAGGCTACTACTACCACTCAGCCGGGAGGGCCGAAGACTATCACGTGTTTCCTCCGAACCACGTGACGCCAGCCGACCGCATCTTTTCGAACTGCTCGCTCGCGCACCGTTGGGGGCGGCGTAACACACTCGGAGGACGGCGCTATCCGCTCCCTCCGCTGCGCGAGCTCACAGACGCCCCTGACTGGCTGTAGAGCCGTGATTAATGTCGGAGCACTATGTACCTCTCATCCCTCCCCTCTGAGAGAGCTCGGCCAATCAGCTCTCTCTAGACCTCCGGCTGCGAGAGGTTACAGCACCACCCGGGATTCGAACTAGCGATCTCCGGATGATAGGGCGAGCGTTTTAACCACTGCGCCACTCGGAGGCCCCAACAATTTTATTTTTATTTATTTATTTATTTTTAACAATTCAAACAAAACAAAACTCTTACTTGGACATTAACTGGATTGCTCAGATTCACCGACTCTCCTTCCTGTGACTGAAAGCTCAGTATTTGGTCATAGTTCTTCTCATGGAACAAAACTCTGTTCACATTATCAAAAAGGCTCAGCAAATGATTCTGAAACACAAGAAAAGAAAACATAAGTGTAGCTGCTCAGTTTGCACATTATGTTTATAAAAACATGGAGAATAAGTTAGTTTACTAACAGGATTTATTGAAATCATTGATGGTCCTTTGTCAGGTGCCTTGAATCAATGATGGCTTGGCGATGCATTTCCTATGAAATTACAATGTATATACCTATGCACTCCACCCATGCCAAACCTATGCTGAATTGTCACAAATGATCTACTGTATGAACTTACACAATTTACGTGAGGGGACGAGAGTAACAGCTCTTTACTGTGATGTCACTGAGGCCATTCGTAATCAATGCAAGGATGAAGAGACTTGCCCTTCTTTCCCACAAAGAAGAACCCCACCCCTGCCAGGAATGAAGATGGTCTTATTATCCCAGCCAAAAATGGGAACAGAGAAAACAGACATCCCTGTGGGGAGGCTTTAGAGTCGGTCATAGGGTCAGTGTGGTGGTAATGACTAGTGTGTGAGTCTTGATGCACATGATTGTGAGGTCAGTGTAGACCTGTGAATCTAGTGAGGTCCAGAATCTCCTCAGAAGAAACAGGTGATGTGAAAGTGGTCGGCAGACCTGACACTGATGTCAGCCAGATGGGGCTGCACACCTTGATACTTGTTTGGATCCAGTCAATGTGTGTGTTGTGATGCTGCAGCCAGCGAAGGCTGATTAACATACAGTATAATGGCTGTATTACTCAGGATTATTGTCTCTAAGTGATGTAATACTTGGACAGATAAGGGTTGGTCAAGCAAATCTGACTGAATTCTCAGGTTCGGTGTGGTAGCTGCTCAGACAAGGCTTTGGTCAACTCCATCAAGTATTTCTGGTGAGGAAAATGATGATGTAAAACAAGGATAAAGATATGGTTGCAGAGCTGGAGTGAGAGCTGTCTGCATCTGAACAGACAGGTTGTTTAGACAATGTAAGCAATGGCTTTTAACATGTCACTGGACAGCAGAAGGTTTTGTTGGTGTTCCCCCAGTGCACCACTAGCTATTGAAGATCTGCTGGTCTATTTTGTCTGGATTGTTCTGTCAGGCTCCCAGGCTAAGCTAGACAGAGTAGGTAGGCCCAAAAGCAGACATTCAAACAAATAAGTTATGACATGGAGGACCTGGGTTGAACGTTCATAATTTCATGCTCTCCTTGTTCAGCCTTTTCCTCTTTGTATGGCTACCATGTACTGTACCTGAAAGGATTTTTCTTGGCACTTTTAGTGTTCTCTATGCTGGAAAGCTACACCATCAGGAAAAAAAACAGTATGCCTGCTGCTATTTATTTTTTTTTACTTTAGCTCTGAATATAAACTCACATTTCCTAGAGCGTGGCCCTGCATTCCCAACAAGCTGTAAAAGACACCAGGCCAGACTCAAGCACGAAGCAAAGAGGAGAAAGTAAAAGTCACCTGGAGCTAATCCTGGACTCAAACTCTATCCCATCATCACCAGATTTTAGTCGGTACAGACCAACAGAAACTACAGGCTGAGTGGTACAAAAAAAGCTGGGGGTTGTTGTGCTTTTTAGCAACAGATGCTTATTAACCAATAGGGTGTATATTGTGTATATTGTCTGGATATTACACTGTTAGCCAGGAGTCTGTAGCTATATTATGTTTCCTGAGCGTTAATATGAGACTTGATGCTTTTTTATCAGTTTATTAACTATAAAAGTATATGTTGGTAATGAAAGGGGAGAGCTCCGTACCTGTATGGTATGAGGGTCTGATGCCTGGCCAAGTATCTCCAGGAGGACAGGATCTGACACAAAGAAGAAGCGTGGAAAGACAAGCCTTTTCTTTTCCAAGTATCCACTGAGGGATTTCTGGCACACTTCAAGCTGTTCCAGCAGGTGTGGGAGAAGCTGAGACAAGGTTTCATCCCCCACGCAGCATTGCACTACACCTACCACCTCATGTGCCCTCTGCATGATCCTTTGCCATGATTTATCAATGTTCTGGAATCGCTTAGCTTCCTGAAGCACAAACACACACACACAATCACCAACAAACACATAGGACAGGACATACAGACCACACACACTCTCACACACACTCACACACAATCACCAACAAACACATAGGACAGGACATACAGACCACACACACTCTCACACACACACACACACACACACACACACACACACACACACACACACACACACACACACACACACACACACACACACACACACACACACACACACACACACACGGGGAGTAAACGCCAAGCTCTCAGTTAAAAAAAAAAAAGGTATTGCTGATCTACTGCATAATACCATCCATATGGCGAAGCAAAGGGGCAACGTGGTGCCAGCTTCATGTTGTGGGTGTAAAACTAAGTTGCAGGGATGGAAAATACAGAAGTGAAAGTGACAGCAGAGATATCCTAGGTAAATGTCTCCAGCAAAAGTAGAGGTTGCCCTTTTATATTTCCACTTGAGCAAGAAATACTTCCCTTCAAATGTTCTTAAGTAGTAAAAGTAGTGAGCTCATGAGGCTCATGGTAGCCTCAAAGTCGTGGTAAAATGGGGTATGGGGTATGTCTGATTGCCTCTGCAGTGGCATGCCTTGACAACCGAGGGTGTGGGTGCCTGTGGATTTAACTGAACTGCTATCTGTATCTGTATATACAATAAAAAATGCAACACATTGATGATGTCAGTGAATCACTGGCTTGATGCTGTTAATGCAAGAGATTTGCTATAAGCGTTCCTATAAGCATTATTTCTTTTAATGCCACCTTTTCCAATTCATTTGCTCCATAATAAGTGAGCTGTTAGCTGGGAGGGGGGCTGTTAATCATGTAGAGCGGATAAAGTTTAGTTAAGCACATTAAGTGCACATTTTCCAAAGAATTCCCGGAGAAACAGGATGCAGAAACAACTTTTTATCAAACAATATTAAGACCATTGATGAAGAAATAATAATTAAACTCTTTTCAATATATAATCAATTAACCTTTCAGGAATACTGAATAAATAAACAGCGAAAATGAATAAACCTGTGGAAGTTGCTTGGCAATGTCCCCTCCAACAAACACAGCCTCCAGATACAGCCACAGGTTCTGGACACTCAGCCATTTCTCGATCACCTCAGAGCTGTTTGACAGTTTCTGCACCCACTGCTGAATAGTGGCCTTGAATGGAGCGTTGTATCTAAATTCATGGATAAAGAACAAAGCAATCGTAAATACGATGTATAACGTACGTTCGATACTTCATACTCATTAACAGGAAGGTTTCTAAATATTCTCACTGCACATGAACAGCAAGAAAATCTAAATAATAACTTTAATAAAACAAATTGCGACTGCCCAAAGCCCTGTTTCCATAAAACAAGTGTGAAGGACATTTTGAAATACACCTTTTCATATGTTTTGAATAGAAAAACACAAGATACATTTTTAAGTGTCATAGGGAAATGTTATCCAAAAATTTTCTTTCTGAGGTGCCCAGAAGTGACACTGATGTGGGGAGAGACATCTCGGTAGTTTCGCTTCCCTGCTTGAAGGTGGAAAAAAATATCTAAGGACATGTTCAACAAGCAGAATGAAACCCCAGATTGAGCGTATACACTGTCAAATTATTGGCCTGCAAAAATAAAAATCAAACAAGCAGATTTAAGAGGTGTTCAGCACATTATCCAAACTTGCAAGCAACATGCTGAACCTTCAACTTCGCTGAAGAAATGTTGAGGAAATCAGAGAAAAATCATTAAGATCACGTAAACACTTGGTAAAGATGAATGATTAAATAGTGAAACTTTGAATCATTTTAATAGTGAAAGTATCCACAAGCACAATGTGATGAGAACTCATAGGATTGTTCAGAGTGATGGGTCCATTTTTCCTTCACTGATGGCTTGGGCATATTCCAGGATCCAAATGATGAAAGTGTAGTTCTGGAAACATGAGGAATCATTTTCGCACCGTCATCAAAGCTAAAGGCAGTCTAAGAAATATTGGAGCGCGTGACTTTTCTTGCGCAGGCAGTGTAATAAACTGCTTTAGGGACAAACACACACATGGAGGTAGAGAGAGAGAGATAGTTAGAGCTATAGAGAGAAAGTTTCCACTTGAACTTAAAACAGCTGCGAGTGTGTGGCACACAGATGTACAATTTCAGTTCAGTTGTATTGCTGTTGATGAGTGTATATTCTTCTGGATTTGAATTGCTTAGTTCAGATTAAGGTAATGGGACACAGGAACAACAGGAGCAGCTTTATTTTTTTGTTCAGACAGACAGACAGACAGACAGACAGACACAGACAGACACAGACAGACACAGACAGACAGACAGACACAGACAGACACAGACAGACAGACACAGACAGACAGACAGACACAGACACAGACAGACACAGACAGACAGACACAGACAGACAGACAGACACAGACAGACAGACAGACAGACAGACAGACACAGACAGACAGACAGACAGACAGACACAGACAGACACAGACAGACAGACACAGACAGACAGACAGACAGACAGACACAGACAGACACAGACAGACAGACACAGACAGACAGACAGACAGACAGACAGACAGACACAGACAGACAGAGACAAACATATGAATGATAGCATGTAGGCTCTTGATTAGAAGTCCTCCGCTCCAAATTCCATTATTTTCTCAAATTTTCACACATGAATTATCAACATTTACATTTAGGCATTTGGCAGACACACTTATCCAGAGCGACTTACAAAATGCTTTGAAGTTTCCTTCTACTGGGTTACCAGGTTACTAACTGCTGTAAGTGCCATCAGTCAACAATGTTGGGAAGGTGTTTGTTTTTTTGTTCGTTTGTGTGTTTTTTGAGGTGTAGGGAGATGAACCCAAATATTGAAGAAACAGACAGGTCTCAAGTCATTGTTTAAGGATTGCCAGACATCTAGAAGAAGCTCATTCCACCACATAGTGCCACTTTATTAATCTGAGTCGATCTCAGATTTGACCTCCAACACTTTTAATTAAAATGTAAAAGAATCTGTCAGATTCCATCTGCTCCTGTCTGCCATCTCCATGTGTTCATATAGTAATTCTGTATATTCAGATTAAGCTCCCAGTCCTGTTTTCCCACACTGATGTCACACAAGATGGTCGCCAGATTTTAAAATACAATTCAAATTCACGCGTTTACATTCGAATTTCTAATTAATAAAATTAGACGACCATGTTCATCATGCAAGAATTCTGCGTAATTTTGGATGACTCTCATATTTTTAAATGCATGAGGAGGAATGTGTTATTTTGTTAGTATTAAAAGTGTGTCTCAATTTCCGCTGTTTCTGGGAAATAAATGATATACAGTAGTGGATAAAAGAAAAACAGTCAGGTACCTGTTGCTCATAAGTGAGCCCAGCACCATAAGGCTGTCCTCTATTAGTGCCACTTTCTCCCTGGTGTCCGAACCTTTCAGTAGCAGCTCGCCACGATTCCTAGATAGCATAAAGCAGAGAGTAATGTGAGACACTTTTCATTTTTTTTACTTTCAAGATTCATAAATATGATCATTGTACAGTAATAATTGTATGTCAAAGGTTTTAGGTTAAAAATATACATGCACTGAGCTGTTGATCATTTGTATTCACACATATCATAATAAGTGATGTAATAAGGGATGTGCATTAGCAAGCATATGTTACATTAATTTTACAAAATTCGAATAATTTTTTTAAGCGTGAATGGTAGTTAAAAAATAATAATAAACAATATTACAATATTGCACATTTGAGACTCTACATAGACGAGGTCTTCTACCAAATGTCAGTGTAGCTGTACAGGCAGGTGAGTATAAAACAGTTTAAACATGTAAGCAATATACTGTACATACTTGTATATAGCATGTATGTATTATTATAAATAAAATAGTTAATATTATTTATATAATATATTGTTAGTTAATTTAATAGTAAAAATTAATCACAGTGTTTCTATCAGTTATTAGAGACTGATTTGCCTGACTGTACAGCTTTACATTCTGTTGTGTGTTGCGTACTGTACTTTGATTTTGCTGCATTTTTTGCTCTGGTGCTCTGGTGCCACCTGATCCTACCCCTCGTGCACTGACTCTAGTGTGTATGGTGAACTGGGAAATCTCCCATTCAGTGTGCCACCAAAAAAAAAAAAAAACTTTGTACCAATTTTTCTTTATGACATGCGACACTATATCTAGTGTTATCTCTAAGGTTAACAAACAGAGATAGAAAGTAACAAATCACATTTACTCGCGTTACTGTAATTTAGTAGTTTTTTTTTGTGCACTTATACAGTACTTTTTAAAGTAGTTTTTAAATCTGTAAGTTTACTTTTAGGTAAGTAGGTTTTGTTTGAAGAATTATAATTTGCTACATTTGAAATCATATTCGCTACTGAGTAAAAAATTAATAAATGAAAATAAAAAATTATTTTTTTTTAAATAATGTAACAGGGAAGGAAAAAAATTGCACCCCGGAAACCACTGTAGTGATGATTGAACTGATTGATTGATTGATTGATTGATTGGCGGGGAGAACAAACATGCTAAATTCACAAGAACGATGGAGACGGACAAAACAGATGGCAGTGATGCAGACCCAGCTGAAAGCGAAATGCCATCAAATTCTTATGAAGCAAACCCCTGGTCATTGTAACAGCCACTACTATGTTATATACCACATTACACACGTGGACAAAATTGTTGGTACCCTTCGGTCAATGAAAGAAAAACTCACAATGGTCACAGAATTAACTTTAATCTGACCAAAGAAATAATTTTTTAAAAATCTATGAATGTTAATCAATGAAAGTCAGACATTGCTTTTCAACCATGCTTCAACAGAATTATTTTAAAAAATTAACTCATGGAACAGGCTTGGACAAAAATGATGGTACTCCTAGAAAATACTGAAAATAATGTGACCAAAGGGACATGTTAATTCAAGGTGTGTCCACTAATTAGCATCACAGGTGTCTACAATCTTGTAATCAGTCAGTGGGACTATATATAGGGCTCCAGGTCGTCACTGTGTTGTTTGGTGACATGGTATGTACCACACTCAACATGGACCAGAGGAAGCGAAGGAAAGAGTTGTCTCAGGAGATTCGAAAGAAAATTATAGACAAGCATGTTAAAGGTAAAGGCTATAAGACCATTTCCAAGCAGCTAGATGTTCCTGTGACTACAGTTGCACATAATATTCAGAAATTTAAGATGCATGGGACTGTAGCCAACCTCCCTGGACGTGGCCGCACAAGGAAAATTCATGACATTCAATCCCAATGGTAACAAAAGAGCCCAGAAAGACTTCTAAAGAGATCCAAGGTCAACTTCATGCTCAACGAACATCAGTGTCAGATCGCACCATCCCTAGTTGTTTCAGCCAAAGTGGACTACATGGGAGACGACCAAGGAGGACACCATTGTTGAAAACAAATCATGAAAAAGCCAGACTGGAATATGCCAAACTACATGTTGACAAGCCACAAAGCTTCTGGGAGAATGTCCTATGGACAGCTCCTATGGACAGCTCTATGTTCACAGACGGGAAAATGAAGCATATGAAGAAAAGAACACTGTCCCTACTGTGAAACATGGACGAGGCTCTGTTATGTTCTGGGGCTGCTTTGCTGCATCTGGTACAGGGTGTCTTGAATCTGTACAGGGTACAATGAAATCTCAAGACTATCAAGGGATTCTAGAGAGAAATGTGCTGGCCAGTGTCAGAAAGCTGGGTCTCAGTCACAGGTCATGGGTCTTGCAACAGGACAATGACCCAAAACACACAGCTAAAAACGCCCAAGAATGGCTAAGAGGAAAACATTGGACTATTCTAAAGTGGCCTTCTATGAGCCCTGACCTCAATCCTATTGAGCATCTTTGGAAGGAGCTGAAACATGCTGTCTCGAAAAGGCACCCTTCAAACCGGAAACAACTGGAGCAGCTTGCTCATGAGGAGTGGGCCAAAATACCTGCAGAGAGGCGCAGAAGTCTCATTGACAGTTACAGGAATCGTTTGATTGCAGTGATTGCCTCAAAAGGTTGTGCAACAAACTATTAAGTTAGGGGTACCATCATTTTTGTCCAGGCCTGTTCCATGAGTTCATTTTTTAAAATAATTAGGTTAAAGCATGGTTGAAAAGCAATGTCTGACTTTCATTGGTTTAACATTCATAGAATTCTTATTTATTATTACTTTTGTCAGATTAAATTTATTTCTGTGACCATTGTGAGTTTTTCTTTCATTGACCGAAGGGTACCAACAATTTTGTCCACGTGTGTATGTATGTATGTTGCCCTTTTAAGAGTTGTCGCCCCTCCAACCAAAGTGTGTGTGTGAGAAGGAGAGAATGGAGTACTGTAGGTGCTCAGGTGTGTGCTGCTCACCCCTGCTCACCCCTACTCTTTTTACCCTTTTCTTCACTTTATGTTTTGTATGATCATTTTGTGACTTTCCACCTCTGTTAACAAACACAATATAAGGAATATTAACTAACAAGCGTGTCATTCTCACCTTTATTACCGACTGCATAATATTATAAAGAGATACAGTAACAGCTACATATCTTAATCTTTTTTCTTTGACCTAAAATTTGACCATAACTGCTTTGACCTTTAAAACCTTTAGTGATAAATGTAAGGGCCTTTCTGAGGGTATCCATGCTCCTTATGTGCTCGTTAATAACTTATTTAAAGAGTTGGGTCTCTGTGTTTCCTTTTCCCCTGATTGACTCGGCCTCTGTGCAATCCACTCCTCCATCTTCACTTCCATGGAGAGCTCTGCCACGAAACTGATCGTTGTTGTTTTAGAACACTGTCATTAACCTGACGGGCCCACGGAGAGGTGGGGGGTTATTCAGAGGGGCTGAGCGAATCAATACTTTACAGTATGTGCCATTAAAAAGGTTTTATCCTTTTTAAATAATAATAATAATAATAATAAAAATAAAAATTATGATTATTATTATAAATGTGTCAGCCAACGTTGATCAATAGTGCATCTGTGTATGTGTTGCTACAACTGTTTTAATAAAACGTAAATAAAGCTGAGGCGGAAGTGTGCGTGGGCTTGTACTTAATTATTGATTGATTGATTATTGATTGGTTAAGTAAATGAAACAAACATACAAAGCAACTGAACAACAAAAAAACTAATCAAATGAATCCATCTCTACCTAAATGGTGCAAAAGTGAACTGATGGCTGCTCCACTCTGCCACCACTTCCTTTAGCTTTGCCTCAATGTCGCGCTCCTTCACAGCACTGATGCACACATCCTGAAAGAAACAGTTAATATGGGAAACAGTTAAAGAACTGTCCCTTCATACTTCCTGTCATATTTGATTCCTCATGATTCATATTTGGTTCATATTGTTCATCATGAGGCTTATGTACTTGAGAATACTTTCTACATAAACTACCTCAATATCTTCTTTGTTTTTCAACAGCGGAGCCTCCAAGATCTTCTTCAAAATGAAGTTCCCATGGTCCACTTCAAACTCGTACCCTGTAATGTCACTCAAGCGCTGCCAGTGGCGGGGCAACATTGCCTAAAAAGGTCGATGATTTATATATATAAAAAAAAAAAAAACATATAAATTATTAATCAAAATGTTAGAAATTACAATGAGTCATTTGGTTGAAACCTCTGATGGTTCTATTGTGTTTACTGTACAACTAAACTAAAAAGGTGCCATGAGATAGACTAACTTTATGTGCCATCATCTGAAGCAGTGGACAAGTTTCATTGAAGTCATCGATCTTTTTCTTCAAGTCATTAAATGCTTGCCATTCCTTTAGGGCTTTGGGAAGCTTCCGGATTCTAGAAATTATTTACATAAATTCAAAACAGACCATTTGTACAACACAAGCATGCCACAATTATCATAATAAAATATAATACTGTGCCTGTTCTGAAAATCCTGGAGTTCACTGTTGATCTTTTCTATGTTGAGGTCAGCCCATAGTATCTCACTGTAACCATTTACACTTTCAATGACACAGTTATACAAACTATAGAGCTTGGACAAAAGGTTGAGCTCCTTTTTGATCCTGTGAAGATCAGGATACTCTGCAGAGAACAGCATCAAGTGAAACTCCAGATTTCATGGTTTCATTTCTTTAAAACCTTATGAGTCTTGTAAGGAAGCCGTGTTGCCTGCCTACAGAACGTTCTACTTCTAAAGATGAAGTAGCTAGTGCACATCTACTGTATGCGTCCTAATAAAGGTCATGTGAAGGTTTGGTGATGTGTCGATAGCAGATTTCACAATCCCCTTTTCGTTTATGTCTATGGTGAGGTTTCAAGTAAAGTAAGTAAAGCCTTTATTTTGTCACATATACATTACAGCGCAGTGAAATTCCTTCTTCGCATATCCCAGTGTAATTGGGGTCAGAGCGCAGGGTCAGCCATGGTACAGCGCCCCTGGAGCAGTTAGGGTTAAGGGCCTTGCTCAAGGGCCCAACAATGGCAACCTGGCTGAGCCGGGAATCGAACCACCGATCTTCCGATCAGTAACTCAGTGCCTTAGCCCTCTGAGCCACCACTGTTTATTTGAACGGTTTCAAGTTCAGACTTGCAAATAGAAGAAAAGTGCGACAAGGACGGGACTTGATAGTGGATACAGATATATTATATTTTAATTATAAAAGATATATAAAGAATATTTAAATGAAGGATCTTCTCAACAATTGGGGCTTTTCTAATAGTGATTCCTCAGCATACAAATGCGCCACCTTGCAAGTTTCAACCTCGAGAACTAAAATTTTGCCTCTGCATACAAAGTATTTTCGCCATATGAGCCAATCAAAACTTGTTTGCATCAGTGGAAAGCCAAACGAAGTGGTTTTGTATTTTGTGCAAGATTTAGTGAAGACATACTGTAGCACCATGGGTCCTAAGAATGGGACAAAATTTCACAAAAGCAAAATTTCACCTTAAGAACGCGACCCTGGAACGGATTAAATTCGTCTGCCGAGTTTCCACTGTATGCATCCAGCATTTGCATTAGAAGTTAGAAGTTTTATCAATCAAGAAAAGACCTTACCATTAACTGTAAGGCCAAAGAGCTGTTCACCACTGGAAAATGTGATATATTTCCTCCAGAGCTCATCAAACTGCACCTGAAAAACCTGCAGCCTATCACTGGCTTCACGAGGCATCAGTCCCACAACACCTGGGCCACTACAATCAGGACACAGACATTTATATTCCAGAAAAAAAAGAAAAAAAAAGAAAAAAGAAAAACCTATTGTCATGTACCCAAGAAAGTGACAAAGCAATGAGTATTACAATTACAGAAATATCTAAACAAGAAACATGGAACAACTGATTTATTATTTGATTTAATGTTTTCACTGATTTTAATGACATTATTAGACTAGTGAAGAAAACAACCAAACAAACGAATTGATATATAGATAAGTCCAATTGAATTATCAGGTGTACTTAACGTCATCTGTTACTCGATAGCACAGTAACGGCTAAAATAATGCAACACACAGTGAAAAAATAAGCTTCAGTCTCACTTATTCTCTGTCCCGCAAAGTGAAACTAGCTTAATCTATAGGAGTATATATTTACTTTCAATCTTTATAACTAGAACTTTTGCACACGCACACAAATTCACAAACAAAAATAACTAACCATTGAAGGCTGATACAATGCTGAAGTATATCGAAGCAACATACTGTAATTAACTGAATTAAATTAGTTAAATATTGTGAACAAGCAGTGATCTATAGGAGCGAGTCTCATCTGCAGTTGCCCTAATCAACTTCACTAACCATGTGGTCAGTTCTTGAACAAGCTGTTACGACAGCAAACACACCATAGATTAACAGTGATTTAAAGTTCAGTGCTTGTAACTCAACATGAAAGCAAGCGAAATGATAACGGAAAGTTAAATGGCCGAGGCTTCGACTGCCCTAATCACCTTCTGCCATGTGTTAGTTTTGTCTTGTTCATTCTTATTTGTGACCAGAAATACGTACAAGCGCTTCCTTTCTTTTGCTTTGATCTCAATTGCTGATTTCTGGTGTGCATGTGCGTGCGCATGTGCGTGTGCATATGTGTGTGTGTGTGTGTGTGTGTGTGTGTGTGTGTGTGTGTGTGTGTGTGTGTGTGCGTTAAATCATCCAGTGGTGGAACAAGACAGGAAAAATCATGAAAGAAAAACACTCACACAATATTTGTCAAATAAAAACATACCATTCCACTTAAGTTCATTTAAAAACATACCTTTTGTCATAGCCATCATAGAAAGATTTAACTGCAGCCTGGAAGGCTTTGACACCAGTAAGAAGTTCTGCTTTCATGGTGGGGTGAATTAGCTCGAGAGTGCTGTGGGTTTGCATTACCTTAAATGAAAAAGACAAGAACAAATCAAGAGCAATGCTCACAGGTTGTGTAGGCATGCGCAAAACATTATGACTGAAACCATCAGACAGATAGGTGGGCAGGTAGGTAGTTTTAAAAATCTCACCAATTCTTTGAGGGTTTTCCAACCATAAGTTAAAGTGTCAACCCTCTCAGCATTTCCATCACTGAACTGTAGTTCATGTCTATGTAGCAACGCAAAGGTCTCCTCGACTGGGCCAATAGTGGCCTCGATCCATATCTCTGCTTCGCATACTTTCTTCAGTGCATCCATGGCTTCCCTCACATCCTCCAGGTCAGAGATGGGTCTCTGAAGCTGTTTGGTCATCCCGTCAACAAAAGAACTTAGCTCAATCATATCTGTGGAGCCAAGCTGATTTAAAGCAACCCCATATGTACGCTTCCATGCTTGACATTCCTGGGTCAGGGAAAGCTTGAGAGACTGGATGTCATAAAGGATAAACCCCAACGTGCAAAAGGTCGGAAGATCCTCTATCTTGGCTGCAAGTGTCTGCAGAAAATAATATATGCATGCAAATGCATTTAGTGTCTTCCCCAAAACATTTACTACAAGTTGTGAGCACACGGTTGTGTACGGTGTCTTAGTTCACTGCAGCATTTCGATTCCCTTACTCTGGAATTAAAGGGCCCAAACCTGGTTCATGATGACAATGCCCTTGTGCACAAAGCACTGTCCATACAGACCTGGTTTAGCAAGGTTAATGTGGAAGAACTCGAGTGCCCCAAACACTGACCTCAACCCACTGAACACGTTTAAAAAGCAACGGACTGCCAAATGCTCACCAGGACTTCTCCAGAGTCAGAGTTATATTGGGCTCAAGCATAAGCAGTTTAATACGTTTTCATTCATTTAATAGATAAACAAAAATAGAAACAAACAAACGACTCTTTGGTATAAAAAATTTAATGCATGATTGATGACACTGACGTCATAATGGTACTTGTTTATATCATCTGGTATTTCTGTAAGTTGTGGTAAACAGCGATTATCACTTCCAATTAACACAAGCAACTTTTATAAGAATTTTTTTTTTTTTTTTTTAAAGACTGGCTAACTGTACTAAGCTAAAACAAGTCACAGTTTAAGTAATTTAGGCGATAACATATTACTGTTGTAAATTTAGCTCGCTCTCCTGATATTATGCCGTATGAAGTCTGGCTGCATTACAAAGTTCCAAATGTGTTGGAAAATGTGTAGAATTTCATGAGCTCATGTGTACATGTCCAAAACCGTCATTCACCACATAAACACACCTTAATCATTTGCATGTACTAACTCTTATAATAATCATAAATAAATAAATAAAAAAAGCAAAAAAAACAAAAAAAACATGGCAACATATCGAAAAAACATAATCTATAAAAAAGAGAACATTTTAAAAATACAATGACGATTATAATTCACAGTCAAAAGAGTAAAACCTAAATGGTAGTTTTCTCTAAATGAATTATGTACTGGATAACTGACAGAATAAAATGAATTAAATAACTTACAGAATAGTATGAAAGCTGGGCACTAAACTCAGGAAGAGATGGACCGGTTGCCAAAAATGATTTCACTTGCTCTGCAGGATCCTTTGAAAAAAATAATATTATTATTAATGTCTTCACTCTTATTATAAAATCCTGTCATATTATTTTAATATTAATCTTGTCAATTAAAAATGTGCACTTTTATATGCTCGTTCATTCGATCATTCATTCATTCCTGTTTAGGGCTGTGATGGTTCTGGGGCCTATTCTGATTTCTCTCCTCAGATTTAATAAAAAACATTTATGTTCACGGGGCTTTTAGTATCTGAAAGTCTTGTTTTATTGTGAACATTTATGGAATGTAAAGGTATAATAAGTATAATATTTAATACACTTTAATGAATACCAAAATGTTTTTAAAAATCCTGTTCTGAATGTAAATGATTAATAAACACTTATTATATGAATGTGACAAATTGTATAATTAATTCAGTTCAATTCAATTTTATTTGTATAGCGCTTTTAACAATTGTCCTTGTCGCAAAGCTGCTTTACACAAAAGAATTAGATTTCTTTGATGACATCTAAAGTAATATTTTATATATTTAACATATAAATTGAACAATTTCTTGACACAGTCCTGTCCCCAAAGATTTAAATGACAGGACCATTCTTTTGTTTTTGCAATGTACTGAGTATAAAAACATTACTATGAGACAATAGATGTACTAGTTTGTACTACATATATAGATCATATACACAGTACATCATATAAATATAATAATATATACATACTGTACTGTGCAAAAGTTTTATTTTCATTAACTGAAATATAAACAGTTATGTAAAAAAATGTACTTTCCTTTTTTTTTTCTTTTTAACATTAAATCTTTTTGTGGAATAAACTGGGTAAAGAACAGCCAAAGTCTGCTACTAAGGTAAGATTGTGGATGTCACGGGTCATACACCATGCAAGATTGCCAAAAAAAAAAGAAAAAAAAAAGTCTATGCTGGAAAGAACAGAAAAGCACCAGAACAAAAGCACAGCAATAAGATACAAGGTAGTTATACTGCATCAGCAAGGTCTCTAATAGGCAACAATTTCAAAGCAGCCTGGGGTTTCAAGATATAGCCAAATGTGAGTTTCGCCGCCCAAAGGCCATGCCTCCAATATGATAACAAGACTGTGCATCTCAACTATGCATAAAAACATGGGAACTGGGATGCAGAAAAATGGCAGCAGGGGCTCTCGACAGATGAGTCAAATTTTTAAACATCTGGCTGGAGCAGGAGGCAGGATGTTTGCTGAAGAGACAGGGGTGGAACAATAATGAGTGTCTGCAGGCAAGCATGAGGAAGTGTGGTGAAACATGGTGGAGGTTCCTTGCAAGTTTGGGGCTTAGATTTCTCCAAATGAAGCCTGAGATATGGTCAGGAGTGATGGGGTCCTCTATGCTGAGATATACAGACAGATCCCCATCATGCACGACCATCAGGGAGGCATAATGATTGGGCCCACATGTATTCTGCAGCAGAACAAGCAGCCTAAACATACAGCCAGTGTAATGAAGAACTGTCTTCAGTGCAGAGAACAACAAGAAGTCCTGAAAGTGATGTTATACTGTATGTGACAGGATAATGAGTCTCATCCATGCTCGTGGGGACCAAAAGCCAGCCTGTCCCGTCCAATTCCACTGAAAAGCCAATGCTGCAAAGTTCGCCAAAAAGTCCATGCCAGAACAGAAAAGCACCAGGACACCCAATGCATCACAGCAAGACACGGGTCCCAGTAGCCAAAGAACCTAAAGGCCCAGCCTCCAAACTTTACAGTGAAGTTTGATTGACCACTGATGGGTCGCGCTGAACAAACAAGCCTTATCCACAGAGGTCCCATCCTACAGTGACCTCATCTGAATGATCCTCTGTCTTTATCCTGGTGACATCACACCCTGAGAGGCCATGCAGGACCAAACCCAGAGGCTTAGGTGGTTATAATGTTAATGTCACAGCTGTACAGTAATTGCATTAGCTTACTGGTTGTATAAGTATGATTTTTTTTTTTTTTTAATGACATACCTGTTTCCACAAAGTAGAGAAATGTGATAAGTCATCCAGAATGCATTCAGGATCCACTTTAAGAGAGAATACTATGGTGTTTAGCTGGACAACTGTTTTAATAATATCCTTATGCTCAGCAATCTGTCTGTCAAGTGGTTTCAGAATTGGCTGTTTGGTGGCTGGTCCATCGTCTGCTAGCTCTCGTGTTGCTTGCAGCTCCACCTGCAATGTGAATAGCACACATTTTTATTCCACACGATAACTTCCTTTTAACTCCCACATACTAAAGACCTATAAACATTTTAACAATTACGCTTCCTCCAATGTAGAAAAAGAAATGTTGTATGGCCAGCATTATGTTATGAAGGTATAAGGTATGATGATACAGATGTAAACAAGTACTACTGTACATGAACAAATTTTCCTAGGGACTGCTTATTACGTTCTAATGTTTCCCATATTTTAATCATGCCCGAGAGCCATATGGTAGAATCTTTATGTTAAATATATATATATAGTAATTATAACAATATGTAACACCTGTTGCTGTTTGTGATGTAAATGTGAAAATTTCCAGAGTGGGATATCCTTTGCCATCGACAGAACGGTAGTCACAACTTTGGACAGAACACTCTGAAAAATTAAACATGGAAGACAAATTTTTTTTTTTTCAATTATATATACATATATAGTACACACAAACCTGCACATATACTGTGCATAAGAGCATCATGGAGAATCTGACACAGTTCTTCTGCATTTGCACTTGAATGAAATTGTGAGCTGAAGATGGAGTGCTGGAGCTCTATCCTATAGATAGAACTCATGAAGTATATACACAGCCTGGCCAAAGTAAAAAAAAAAAAAAAAGTAAATAATGTAAAGTGTACAAGTGTGTGTCAGGAGCAGTGTCTAGCGGGCATGATGGCACAAAGCTGGTGAGCTTTAGGTGATGGGCTGAGAAGGTGGGCATGAGGTGTCTGCAACAATCACGAGCTTGTCAGCAGCAAGTCTAAGCTGAAAACTATTTGTTTAGTTAAACTAGACAAATCTTTTTTTTTTTTCTTCACATATTAAAACAAATATGGAGATTTTTTACTGACATAGTGTGTTCTGCACAAATGTGAATCACCACTGAGCACTGGATACACGATGTGATATTAGCATGATATCTAAGTGCCTTTTTGAGTTGTCTTGTGATTTTGTAAGTGTCATAATTTTATAACCAGATTCAATATACTTTTTTCAAACTTTGTTATAATTCAGGCAGCAGCTAACAGTGCTAGCTATGCTATAAAAGCTAATGGTGCTAGCAGTGCTAATTCGCAGTACCGCTGCCAACAGCTGCACGCATGTGGGGAGGGTCAGTTCAGAAAATGCATTCAGAATTTCGCATTCAAAAAGCATGACGTGGCGAAATCCTGCAGGAAAGTGAACACCAGGAAGAAAGCAGGACGAGACGGCATTTCAGAGTATGTGCTGCCCAACTAGCACTGGCACTCCATTGTCTCCTCTTTGCCTGACACAATGGACCAGCCCAGTTTGAGTCCATTCCTCTGTCAGTGGATCTGCAATTTCCTGACTTGCAGAACACGAGCAGTAGAGTTGGGCAGAACGGCCTCACCCTCCCTTACCCTCAGCAATGGAGCCTCCTGGGATTGGGCCCTGAGCCCAGTACTCAGTAAGACTGGATAGCCACTTCCACTTTAGATTTTAATACTTCTTATATTCTTATACTTTTCAAATTTTACAATTTCATTTTGTAAATTTTGTTTCAATTTTGCTAAATACTATTTTTTATTATAATATTTATTAAAATAGTATTTTATTTTATATATTTTTTAAATCATTTCCATTTAAAACGAAATTTTATTCAAAATTTTCTTTAGCTATAATTGTTTTTTTTTTTTTTAAGGTTACATTATATTGTATAAGCATTTCACTTTATGTCATACGGTGTTTGTTAATGGATGTGATAAATCAAACTTCAATTTGAAACAAAAGCTTATAAACTACCTTTTACTACTACAGTACATACCTGCATTTCCTCTAAACTGGGTTTGAGGATAATATTGGGGATGGCCAGCTCGATGGAATTCCTAAAAAGTGGTGAGTGGGCGGCCAGATAGTTGGATGAGAAAGCAGATTGATACTTAGGGCTTTCATAAATTCGACACCTCAGAGAGTCCAGAGAGTGTTTTGTGGCTTTGAAAGAATAATAAAAAAAAATTATGTGTGTGTGTATGTGTATATATATAAAGTACATGTCATTTTTTAAAATAATTTTAATACTTATATACTGTACATTGAAACTGCCTGATGCTGACTTACCTTTAACCAACGCCTCAGTGTTCTTGTTACACAACTGTCCCATCACCATATAGAAACTACAAGGTATGCAAAGCAAGCACCGAGTCTTTAGTTTAATATCAGGATGAAGGCACTGAAATGGCTCCTGGATACAAAAACAATTAAACCTATTAATCACCAGCCCTCTTATGGGCCTTGTTTCCATTTAAGTATACTTCCAGTATATTGTACATTATTCTTAAGCATCAAAGCAATATGGTAACAATACTGTATAGAAAGCTTATATTAGGGTTTGAGCTCTACAAAACATGTTAATATTATTCATTCCAATAATATAATTTGTGTCCAAATTAACCAACATTGGCATATAATAATAATAATAATAATAATAATAATAATAATAATAATAATAATAATAATAACCTATAATTGACCTATTTTTACAAATACATGTGTAAAGTTGCACATGGCCTGTGGTTTTGGCCTGATAAGATTTTCTAGGGTCAGAGGTGGATAAAGCAGGCGGGAAAAAAAATCCTTATTCGACTTAACAATATGCTTATTTCTTGTACCGCGGTTAGCAAATTCTTTGCATTATCAAGTTGCCCACACCATAAGGACAACCGTGCCTCATGGATATACGTAATGTACTACTAAATTTACTTGCTAATAAGTTATTTTTTCCTCACCTCCACATTCACCAAGTCTGCGGGCCTCATAACTCTTTTTAGTTCCTCAAACAGCTCATACATTGAATTTTCAACCTGTTGACTTTGACTGAAAAGAAGATCAATTTTGGAAATAATTTAAAATTATTATCCCATAACATAAAACATATTAAATATATAGAAATATGATTTAATCAGACAGGACTGTTTTAAATAAAGATGATTATCATCAAGTAATATAAAGGCTGACATAAAGGCTTATTTTACTTCCATAAATTCATAAATCAATTTATTGTACTGTTGAATTTATTGCACTCACAGTGACAGCTTTTGCCTCGCTGCTCTCACTGTGCTTTCAGTCTGGATGAGAAAGCTCTGTGGAACTACAGGCTTGTCCTCGGGGAGAGCGAGAAGGTCAGTGTAGGACATTGACTGCAAAACTCGTTCAATTCGACAATCCAGTATGTCTGTGGTGGCCTTTACTATCTGCTCCAGGTGACGCAGGACTTCAAATACATGCTCTATGACTACAGAGCAATTATTGATATTATAACATAGTGTGAAGCTTGGAAATATCAAATGTTGGTGATTCGCCAACTGAAGGCATAAGTGAGCAAAAGAAAAACATTTTATGGCACTGCTCTATTATAAATGCATTCTATCTCTTTTATTTCTCGTTACACAGGTTACCCTAACCTATTCATGATTACAGCAGTCAATCTTTACCCCTTGGCCGTGCTGTACTTTGATTATTTTTAGTAATAACTAGCTAATTTCATTCTGGCATCATGAATGTTTTCATGGAAAGTGGGCTTTAAAAAGTGCTCTTATGTCAGACAGAATCTGTAAAAGCAGATTTGTCTACGAGTACCTCCTTCTAATCAACATACTGTACTGTACAGTAAAAGGTCCTGGACCCCCACTTCAAAGATGAACAATTAGATGATCTCAGGTATGAAGGAACACATGCCTTGGAACAATGCCTTTTCCAGCATGATGGAGCACCTTGCCATAAGGCATACAGTAAGTGATAACTAAGTGGCTCGGGGAACCAAACATCAGAATTTTCTAAACTCACGAGACCTTAATCCCTTTGAGAATGTGTGGATCAATCCTCAAAAACAAAACGAACAAAAACCCACAAATTCTGCCCAACTCCAAGCATTGATTAAGCAAGAATGCGCTGCCATCAGTCATGATGTGGCCCAGGAGTTGACTGACAGCATGTCAGGATGAATTGCAGAGGTCTCGAATGAGAACAGGCAACACCGCAAATATTGACTTAATTTAATCATTAATAAAAGCCTTTGGAATGCTTGTAAATATACTTCAGTAAACCACAGTAACATCTGACAGAAACACTGAAGCAGCAGACTTTGCGAAAATGATTTGTGTCATTCTTCAAACATTTGGCCCCCGGCTCTAGCTGATTCTAATTCATGGGTAATATGGGCTATAGCTAATTAGAGAACATCAAATAGGTTGTGTTTAATACTTTCTCATATTGCCTCACATGTCTTGATGTTAAGAGAGGTCCAGGAAAGAATGGTGAACCCAGGAGAAAGCGCCATCTCCACACGATTGATAAAAGGCTTCATAAGAGGCTGGAGCAGTGCCGGGATTCTGCTCACTGCTGCCCCGAAGTACTCCAGCATTTCCACTAGTCTGTAAAACGAAAAGGATTTTTATAGTATAAAAAACAAAACAAAAGTGAAACCAGGGCAAGTGAAGAGAATCTACAAATTCTTTATACTTACTTGTTGTGATTATTTTTCACCTCAGCTTTGTTAGCATCCATACTGAGGATTACCTTTGGTACAAAAGCCCCCAACTTGTGCATGTATTTTGCCTCTTCTAGTACCTCAAGTACCACAGGGTCCAGGTTTATACAGATCTCCTAAAAAGATACAATTGCATATGATAGTACATGTATTTTAATAGTGCATTTTCAAACTGTGATTATCTCAATAGATTAGCGTTAGTAGCCGTCGTTGGAGCGAAAAGAGTTTGTAGAAATAGTTATAAGGTTAAAGCGAAAAACTACGTTGATCAGCTTTAATGTAATCAGTGATATTGTTATTATTTCAGGTCAAAGCCCGCGTACTGTACATATCTGTCTGTCTTTCAAATGTAGAGTATCTTACATCTTGTTTACACTAAGTTGTGTTGCTCATTCTGCAGCCGAATACACTCCATGTTCGGTAATCAGAGATGAGAAATGGAAAGAGTAGATCAGATAAAGTTTTGTTTGAAAAACGACTCCAACGCATTCGAATTCTCTTACACCACTCCAGCGCTGTTATTTCAGCAGTGAAGATATTAACTAACCCTATTAAAATGAGCTTTTCTAAATAACATCTATTGGTGCAGGTGTTTGTTTAAATTGAGCAAGTAGCTATATGAACATAACTGTTCATAACATCGCTTTTACTCACCATTTTGATTTCACTAATGGTGCAAGTTAAACTTTAGGCAGATATTATAAGTACTGCAAAAGTGACATTAAATTCTGTCCAGTTTTGCGTGACGCTGTGACATAATATGTCTTCACGGCCAGCCAGCCAGAAAATGTATCCGAGACTGGTTATGTAGCAGGTAGTGTAGCATTGTATAATATGTACAGTATGATATGAAGCATTATCAGGGTGGGCAGTAACTTGGTCAGTAACATTTCCTTGAATGTAGTACTTAACACGATTTCTGACTATCTACTTAGTAAATCTAGTAAATGAATTATTATTTTTTTCAAACCTTACTTCACTCGCTTTGAAAGACAATATACAGTACTTTTCACACCATTACATTTCTATCAAGGTCCTCATTACTTGTAACTATGAAGATGCTTTGAAAGTCAGTGGATTTGAGTTTTGTGGTCGAGTTTTTGTTTAGTTTTTTTTTTGCAGGTGACAAACAGCCTAGTAATAATCACTTTTCTTCAAAGACTCTCAGCATTCTTTGAACACTGAGCAGGTGACGGCAGAATGGAAGAAGAAGATGGTTCCTCAGTTTCTATACCTAGAAACCATGTTTCAGTTTTCTAAAGAAAAAAAATAAACATTTAATCTTAAATGTTCTCTTTGTTTGCCGAAAACAAACAAGGTGTTTAATTCCATGTAAATGCTTGAAATGGAAGTTGTCTGTGCTTTTAGAGCTAACGTTGCAGTATTGAATTACAACTTACAAGTTGCCATAGCCTTCTGCATCTATTACTTAAAGTGTACCAGATTCCAGTGTACGCGAACGTATAGACATACAGATGTGCACACACTGAATGTCCTCAATAATATTTAAAGTGCACAAAAACAGGTCTTTTAAAGCCACATGGCTGTTAAAAAAAAAAAGGGTAACTCACACAGGACATAAAACTACAAACTCTTGAAGAAGAAAATGGCAATAAATTCAGACACCACAAACAACAAAGACTCGGAGGAGAAATGGTTTGGGAGATACAAGAATAGATCAATCTGATCGTCTGCTTTAAAGTCAGGGCCACGCCAGGAAACCCAACAAATTTAATTAAACTCCAACAACTCCAGGGCCTACCAGTAAAATCTGTTGATGGTGAAGCTTGGTGGGACATTCAGAGGCACCGGCAGCCATAATCCTGTACACACTGTGTGCACATTTTTTAGATTCTGTCTAAACCACCATCAAATACAACCGTTTTCTCCATAGATTATCTCTGTGTGGTAGATTTAAAACAACAGCTATAAGCAACACCATTAACACTTGAGAGGGGTGAATGTAAACAAACAGTCAGCTTGACTGACAGCTCAACTGGCCAATCACAGCCCAGTATGAGGAGAAGGACAGGAAGAAGAGACACATTCCACCTAATCCAGTGAAATGCATGCGAGGACAAGGTAGTTATTTACACACGTGGACAAACTTGTTGGTACCCTCCGGTCAATGAAAGAAAAACTCACAATGGTCACAGAAATAACTTTAATCTGACAAAAGTAATAATAAATAAGAATTCTATGAATGTTAACCAATGAAAGTCAGACATTGCTTTTCAACCATGCTTCAACGGAATTATAAAAAAAAATAAAAAAAAGAACTCATGGAACAGGCCTGGACAAAAATGATGGTACCCCTAACTTAATAGTTTGTTGCACAACCTTTTGAGGCAATCACTGCAATCAAACGATTCCTGTAACTGTCAATGAGACTTGAGGTCAGAGCTCATACAAAGCCACTTTAGAATAGTCCAATGTTTTCCTCTTAGCCATTCTTGGGTGTTTTTAGCTGTGTGTTTTGGGTCATTGTCCTGTTACAAGACCCATGACCTGCGACTGAGACCCAGCTTTCTGACACTGGCCAGCACATTTCTCTCTAGAATCCCTTGATAGTCTTGAGATTTCATTGTACCCTGCACAGATTCAAGACACCCTGTGCCAGAAGCAGCAAAGCAGCACCAGAACATAACAGAGCCTCGTCCATGTTTCACAGTAGGGACAGTGTTCCTTTTTTGATATGATTCATTTTTCCGTCTGTGAACATAGAGCTGATGTGCCTTGGCAAAAAGTTCCATTTTTGTCTCATCTGTCCATAGGACATTCTCCCAGAAGCTTTGTGGCTTGTCAACATGTAGTTTGGCATATTCCAGTCTGGCTTTTTTATGATTTGTTTTCAACAATGGTGTCCTCCTTGGTCGTCTCCCATGTAGTCCACTTTGGCTGAAACAACTAGGGATGGTGCGATCTGACACTGATGTTCGTTGAGCATGAAGTTGACCTTGGATCTCTTTAGAAGTCTTTCTGGGCTCTTTTGTTACCATTGGGATTATCCGTCTCTTTGATTTGTCATGAATTTTCCTCGTGCGGCCACGTCCAGGGAGGTTGGCTACAGACCCATGCATCTTAAATTTCTGAATAATATGTGCAACTGTAGTCACAGGAACATCCATCTGCTTGGAAATGGTCTTATAGCCTTTACCTTTAACATGCTTGTCTATAAATTTCTTTCGAATCTCCTGAGACAACTCTTTCCTTCGCTTCCTCTGGTCCATGTTGAGTGTGGTACATACCATGTCACCAAACAACACAGTGACTACCTGGAGCCCTATATATAGGCCCACTGACTGATTACCAGATTGTAGACACCTGTGATGCTAATTAGTGGACACACCTTGAATTAATATGTCCCTTTGGTCACATTATTTTCAGTATTTTCTAGGGGTACCATCATTTTTGTCCAAGCCTGTTCCATGAGTTTATTTTTTTATATAATTCTGTTGAAGCATGGTTGAAAAGCAATGTCTGACTTTCATTGGTTAACATTCATAGAATTTTTTAAAGATTATTACTTTTGTCAGAATAAATTTATTTCTGTGACCATTGTGAGTTTTTCTTTCATTGACTGAAGGGTACCAACAATTTTGTCCACGTGTGGACAAAATCTCCTGCCTCGATAACAGGCATGTTTTCAATCCTTTTGTAAAATCATTCTCTTTATAACACAAGCATCATATCCAAAACATTTAATGATCTTCTGTTTATACCATTCTCTGCGATATGGACTTTATTCTATTTCATCCATTGTTTTTCACTTCCTGCCCTCCAGAGTGATCTTGTATGTCATATACAGTAAAGTCGCATGATTGCAAACAACCTAATGCTGAAATAATTTAAATAACCTCATGTGAATACCTTAGTTTGTGGGTGCCTGATGAGAAGCGTGGCGTTGAGGCCTTGCTGTCCACGTTCCACTGCACTGACCCAGGCTCTGTGATACAGCAGCTCATACTCCAACAGAACAGTTGCCAGTTTGTTATACATATGTATAATCTTCTTACCCTCAGGAGTCTAACACAAGAAATGGAGGCATTTTAGTTTTATCCATTAAATCCTTTCAGCCTTAAGCGCTATCGTATTTAATTGGAGCAAACAGGTGATTATGTATAATGACTAATGACTTGGTATAATGACTATATTTGTGACATCCTAGTGATACTATAGTGAGTGCTTTTGTTTGTTTTTGTTTTTCTGAAAGTAAAAGACATTAATAAAGATTGGACTATATTTGTTTCTTAGGTTGTAAAACTCACTTTATCTTCACTTACGGATGTTTTATGTCAAATATTGAACTTAAACACTAATGAATATCGTTGGAGGAAAAAAAAAAACTAAAATTAAAAAATTAAAAGGCTACAAAATAAATGTTCTGGTAAATAACAGTGAAAGAACACGATACACAATCTAATGCAATTTACATAGAGCTGGGAACAGAAACTAACATGAATGTTTTTAACTGTTCTTTTTCATGTACATGAATTTCATGAATATATGAAAACCCCAGTAATTTGGTGTGCATGTTTTTAATTTGCTTTAGATATTCTTAAATCAACACGTATTCTAAAGTATAAATATAAGGTTAAAAAGATATATTTATCACACCTAATATTACTGTACAGTTTCTCTTTTAGCAGATGCTTTTGGTAGTATTCTGGTTACATATTTATTCACTCTCCTTAACAGAACTGATCCTGTACAATTCGTTTTCTGACATAAACCTGCACAGTACACAAATGTGTGATAGGTTTGAGGCTGCAAAAGATTAAGGTTAGCCTGTTTTATCCATTCCACAACCAGAAGATTCTACGGTAGTCCTCCTTCTCCATTATTCCATCCAGTCGGTGCAATAAACCAGGTCCACCGACAGCAAAACAGATCCAAAGCAAAGATGCTACCACCACCTTGCCTAAATATTGTACCCTGTACTTAGGGTTAAATGGCTCATTTTCACTCCTCATGCCCTTGAACTTTCCTCCAGATGGCTTTTTCTTTATCCATGTGGTCAGCGTGAAGATGTCCATGGCAAAGTAAGACCTGTTTTGAGTGGCATTGACACTGGTGTTCTGACAGCTTCCACTTCATAACAGGCCTATGTCTTGGTTCCTGGGTTGGCAATGATCATCTGAACCAATTTTTGGTCAGCCAGTGGTGACAGATTGTGACCTCTTCCAGACCTTGGAAAAGTGGCTACACCTCCGAAAAACTTGTACTTATGTACAAATGTTCAACCAGGTCTTGAAGTCATGAGATGTTGACAAATGGATCAAAGAAACATTCATGATTTGTGTAAATCTACTATGCTCCTTGTCATATCTGCCCTGAACTCCTTGAAGTTGATATAATCAACCTTTGTGCTCAAACTTCTTTGTGTTTTCTTTTATTAAAGTTGCAGGTGGTATAATTATAGTACCGCAGGAAAACCCCAGCTCTGTCAGGATTTGAGGCACAACACAAATACAGAAGGGTAATAATTATAAAATATAACTAATCAGACACAAAATTATGGAAACTACAGTAAGTAAATAACCTCTGGGAAAATCTCTAAGTTTAAAGAAATAATCAAAAGTCCGATATTTTGTGTTCTTGATGAGTGTTTTAGAAATTTTTTTCCACTACATTACATTTTCTTCATAGATTGTTGATACAGTGGCCAAAAGTAATTGCTCGGTCAGTAATAAATGTTGTAAAAATTACCAATAAAATATCCATTTTTCTTTTCAGTATTTCCATTGGCATCTCGAGTTTTCTGAATAGATGACGTGACCATATTATTTTCCCAGCCACCTAAAACAAAATTGAACAGTAGTTGCAATAAACATTTTTTATGCATATTTGGTAAAAACTTACAATAATAATAATAATAATAATATGGCATAAAAAAGATTCAGTTCAGTTTCCACTTACAGGAGGCACATTTCTCAACATGGGAGGGTTCTCTTTGTTGTTTTTGTACACCTTTCGAACTTGCTCTAAGTCAGTGACAAAATGCTGCAAAACTATTGCATACTTATTACTGAGGTCCATCTGCTCAGCCACTGTCTCCTCAAACCTTAGCAACAGGTGAAGCTTTTGTTCTGTCTGAAAATTAAGAAAGCTTTTAAAAACACTTTTCAAAACTTTGGTAAGTCTTTTTTTTTAAATAAAATTTAACTGTTTTGCAATTATACTGATATCTAATGTCTTTAAAAATAATAATTAAATATTAAAATATACAAATGTAAAAATTACTGGAATTGGGTTAAGAACTGTCCAGTGCTTTATTAAATACTGGAAGGATAAAAGTGACCTGTTAACTTTGTGGATGGAATTTTATATATATATATAATTTTTATTTTATTTATTTATTTATTTTTTACAAATGACCAAACCATGTTGCTATGTGTAATAGTAAAAGTAAAAGCAATTCCATACCATATGCACGATGTGATGATCACACAAAACAGTTACAGTGTATGGTCATAAGAAAAGCACTTGTTAGTTAAGGTAAAAAGAAAAAGGCTTCAATTTGCCATGTAGCATAAAGACTAGACTTTGGGGCAGTGGAAGAGTCTGAAAGAGTCCAGTTATATCATATTTCCAATGGGCACATCAAATTAAGTAGGGAACTGCATGAAGTGATGCACTTAAAATCACACAGTGAAACCTCGGACTGCGAGTAACTCGGTTAACGAGTGTTCCACAAGACGAGCAAATATTTTTTATAAATTTTGGCTTGAAAAACGAGCATGTCTTGGTTTACGAGTGCCATGTTTTTTGACCCCGACACACACGCACTCTCTCGCCTTTACATCTCCCCTCTTCTGCTTCACACAGACACACACACTCTGCTCTACACAGAAACTCTGCTCTGTCGCGATTCTTTTCAAAGGTAAGTTGCTGGTTCATTTGTTTTGTTTTGTTTTTTTACTTTACAGCAGTGATTCAGTTAGTCTGTGCTCACGCGAGTGTCATTGGAGAGATTTCTTTTTCCCCCCGTTAAAACAGTGTTTCCGTTGTGTGTGCGGTTGTTGTGAAACTTAAAAAGCGAGGTGGGGGGAGGGAGGAGGAGTTTTACTGTGTAAGACGAGGCGAGGGAAGGGGCTAATTCCACACACACACACACACACACACACACACACACACACACACACACACACACACACACACAAACGGAAACACTTATCTGTTGGGATTTATTTTAACTTTTTTTAAAGGTAAAGTGCAGATTAATTTGTTTTATTTTTACTTTATATATTGTATTAATTATTTTTCTGTATTTATTTTTTTGGGCTGTGGAACAAATTATTTGAGTTTTCATTATTTCTTATGGGAAGATTTGATTTGGTTTACGAGTTTTGGAAACTCACTTCATTACTATAAAGGGCTGATGATCAGAGGTTCTGAGCGATACGATTAAATGGGTTTTACGGGGAGAAAAGGTAAAACTATTTTCGGTTATATCTCACCTCCAAAGTAAGACAACACACATTTTGTCTTTTATTTAGTTTAATTCCTAAAAAACAGAAGCCAGAATTTCGTGTGTGCAGTAAATGTCGACAAACAAAAAGTTCTCATCTCTTGCTACTGTTACTTGTGATTCATTTAAAGCCTCACGGGACACAAATTAGAAAACCAAACAGGGTTTTTTTTTATAGATTGTATTAATTATCTTTATGTATCTATTTTTTGGGGCTGTGGAACGAATAATTTGAGTTTTCATTATTTCTTATGGGAAATGATGATTTGGTTTACGAGTGTTTTGGACCATGAGCCCACTTCCTGAACGAATTATGCTCGTAATCCAAGGCTCCACTGTAGTACCTTTTTGAAATTCAATGTATACATGTATGTCATAGCACTGAACTCTTTACACTACATGACCAAAAGTTTGTGTCCACTATACATCATCATACCTGTATGTGAGCCTTCTCCACACTTTTGATTTCCCTTGACTGACACTGAACTTTTAGCCGTATAGTGTAGTTGAAATAATAATTATTATTGATTATTATAACAAAAATTATTGTGAGGATACAATAGAATCTGAATCAGGAGATGTTTAAAAACCCTTACAGAATGTGGCTGTTGAAAGTAGGTATCCAATAGTGTATGAAGACATTGATACAAGCCTTGTATTTGCCCCTTAAACTCTGCATAGTCACTGTCGAACTGAGAGAGGTACATCACATTTCATGACATGCACAGAAAAATATAATAATATAGAAAGAACAACATCTGGAAAGTAACAATAAAGAAATAACATCTGGAATAATATCTAGGGTCATACCTCCGCTTTGCGTTGATCCAGCATATTGTATGTTTTGGACTTGATGTTGTTCACAATAGTTTGGAAGCGTACATGTACTTTTTCAATTCCTTCCAATTTAATTAACTGCAAGGCTGATAGAGTTTCTAGAGTTGTAGCCAAGTCTGCAATATTCTCCAGGCGTTTGCAGAATGTATCAAATTTTCCAAAGACATAATTGTCACTGCCCAAAAAATAATAATTATTATTATTGTAGATAATTATACCAAATAAAATTATTGTATTTTCATTACATGTTTAACATGCAAATATAATATAATATAATACAGACTGTAATTTTATTCATAGCTTTATTGTAGCTTTGACTGTTGTATACCTAAATTCAAACTTTTGTTTGGTGGGGTTCTGCTGGAGGTCTTCCCATATTTTTTGGAAACACTGCCGGTACTGCTGGTTCAGCTGCAAACATTCACCGATCCTCGTCAGCATTTCTTTCCTGTAAGAAGCAAATGAATCTTAAACAATTACACACACGTTGTACTTACAAAAGTATGAATACCTACATGACCAAAAGTATATGGACACCTGACCCGCAATTCTATTTGTATTTTGAATTCTGAATTGTCAAAAATGGCATTTGTACATTGTGACCTCAACCTCGTTAAAGACCTTTTAGGAATGCTGTGTTTTAAAACGATATTTCACGCATTCTCACCCAAGACGAGGTCCCAGTTTTACTAATGCTCTTCTAAATGAAAGGGAACAAATCCCCAAAGCCTCATTTGATAATCAAGCTAAAATATTTCCAAAAGAGGGAATGTTATCAAAAAAGCTAAATGGGGGGGGGGGGAAATATCTTTAACAAGATGTTCAAAAACCACAAATGGGCGTGACATCCAGGTGTCCACATATTTTGTCCATATAGTGTATTATGAAAGTTTCACCAAAATTCTAATCTTCCTTGTGTAGGGAGAAAAAATTAGGAAACTGAAAGACTGAATGACAAAAAGCAACATTCACATACAGGAAAGCCTGTACGTTTGTCTAAAATTCCCCAATAACGACAAGCTGTCCTGCAATCACCCAAAAATAAATTAAGATCATTTTCAATTTATTTGGTACGGCCAACCCTGACCTTATGGGATGAGATAAGTGTAGGTTGTATAAGGCTACTGTATGTTTACTGCAGGCAAAAGTGGCCTGAATCCTTTTCTCTTTTTTTTTTTTTTTTGCGTTCAGATGTGACTCAGATCTGATTGTTTCATACTGGTGTGAACAGCACAAATCACATCTTTAAAATACAGATCAGATTTTTTGCAAAGTCAAATCGGAATGTATTCTACTTTTACATTAATGCAACTAAACATTTATCATATTTTCATGATAGGAAGAATGGCGGAGTACAGTGAAGGATTGGCTAGAAATGTTAATTTGCCAATTCTGTAAATGGCCCTACTGTATGTGTCCATATTCTGTCCATTCTCCCTTAAATTCACTAAACAATTATCACTTTAAAATCAATTTAAGTGCACTAACTAAATGGTATTCACCTGTCCAAGTCCCAGAGTTTGGTCACTCCCTGAGAAAGGTATTCTTTGCAAGTGCTGACCATTTGATTAGTGACCTTCACAAAGATGGAGGTCATATGCTCAGAGGTATTGTAGGAATAGGACACATTTTGGATTAAAAGAATGCTGTTCAGTAGACTTGGTATGTGTGCCAACATATTCGTCTAAAAAAAAAAAGCAACAGACACAATGTTAAAAATAAATATCTACAAACCCACAACAGTATTTTACACAAAAATCATCCCATTAAATATATACAACTGGAAATAGAGACTCTACATTGGTGAGGAGGGGCAACACAAGCCAGTGGCCTGAAGCTTGTATTGTTTTGATCACAAACACTAAACAAGGGGCGAATTTTTAATTCACAACCGCACAAAACTGGAAATGGTTTCTTTTTTTTTTTTTAATAAATATTTAGGAATCTTCATATTATATAAATTTTTTAATGAATCCCTTACTCAACAAATGGGAGGAAATTGATGTAAAAGTTTTTTGTATTAGTTATTTATTTTTGTACCTGCTCTAACTAGGGTGGCCACATCACACAAGATTTTAATCTCCTACTGAAATTAATGTTCTGCACTGAATGCACTCTATTTATGCCTAAAATAATCTTAGAAAAATATATAATTTATTTAAATCAGTAGTATTATGTACATGTTAATGCTGTCAGGAGGAATTCACAGATTTCATACCTACCGGCGTACACTTTCCCAGTGCCTTGAAGAATCTTTCTAGCGTGTATAGATATTTCACATTATCCTTGGCCTCATTAGCCACAAAAGTGACATTTTCGTCCTAAAAAGAACAAGCAAACAAAAAAACAACCCCTTCAATTCTGTTCACATTTACATTTCAAAATTCACTGTCTGTCTTTGCCCAATGATTATGTGAACAAACCATTTCTTTCCACTTATTCAGAGCTTTTGACCTTGCCACCTGCAGAACACCAATAACTTTCTTTACCTCCGGCTGCTTCATTTCATCCAAAACACTTGTCAAGACAAAATATACAATTAATGTTAAATGAGACGTCATATCTTCAGATCTTTCAAAAATCTGCTATGGGTTCATTTATACCATCATAGTATTAACAAATGGGAAGAAAAAAAACCATAAGACGCGATCTCTGGGCACCTACCTGTTGAAGATCATCATTTGTTTTTTCCAGTGCTCCAGTTCCACCGAAGGCCCAATGTTATCCGCCTCTTTTCTCATTTGTTCGCTTTCAGTGAGCACCTGCTCTATCTGCTTGATCCAACACAAGAGCACCACCTCCAGCCTTTCTACCAGCTCAGAGTTACTTGCTAGAAATGACATGCAATTGTACATGAAGTACACACCAATTACCCTTTTTATTGTTGTACATATTTTCATATATACAAACCCCAGTTCCAATGAAGTTGGGACATTGTTAAAGATATAAATAAAAACAGATGCCCTGCAAACCCTTGTTGACCAATATTCAAATATTCACACATTTTGTTTTGAATTTGATCCTTACAACAGGTTTTCAATTGAATATGGTTCAACAAGGATTTGCTGGTCATTACATTTTATTGTCATACAGTATACTATATATATATATATATATATATATATATATATATATATATATTAGGGCTGGGCGATTTTTTCGATTAATTCAAATTTACGTTTTCGGACGATTTATGTTTTTCTTAAATCGAGGTATCGCGATTTTTTATTAAAATATTAGATAAATTGTAATTGCACCAATGGCAGAATAATTAAGAGGCAAGATTGTCCGACCACATGATGTTGCGCCTAATTAACCGCTCACCTGTGAGAGTTTTTAATCGATTTTACAGTTTCACTTTGGTGCGGCACCGCGCGCTTCTGTAGTTCTGCGACTCCCACGTGGGAAATACGAGATACAACATGGCAGCACGCTCTGATGAAACCCAAGAGCTCGTGTCCAACAGAGGCGCGGTTTCTTCAGTCGTACGGAAATTGTTTACACATTGAACAAGCCGAAGCCCCGTGTAAAATTTGTCTGAAGTTTGTGGCAACTAAAAGAAGCTAATTTCCTCGCGCACCTCAAACAGCCACACTGATGAATCGGCGTCGTGTTTGGCGCTGTGAGATAAACAAGACAAGCGGCTAAAAGCCAGGTGAAACCAGTGAGCACATTTCCCCACTGTATCCCATATGATGCGAGGGGCCTCGATGGAAAGATATTACTGATGTTGTGTCGTGTTATATCGCTGTGTTATAAACAAACGGTGGTGTAGTGGTTAGCACTGTTGCATTGCATTGCACCGGCAGGGTCCGGGTTCGATACCCGGCCAGGCTCGATTCCCGTCTCTGTGTGCATGGAGTTTGCATGTTCTCCCCGTGCTTGGTGGGTTTCCTCCGGGTACTCCGGTTTCCTCCCACAGTCCAAAGACCTGTAGGTTAGGCTAATTGGCATCCCAAATTGCCCATATTGTGTGAATGAGTGAGTGTACGTGTCTGTGTGTCCTGCAATTGATTGGCACCCTGTCCAGGGTGTACCCTGCCATGTGCCCTAAGTCTCCAGAGCCCTACAGATTCACCTGCTATAGCATTTCTAATGCAACCTCCGTATCCAAATCGATTTTTAAATTCTGATTATTGGATCTTTTCTTAACCTGCATTGCTGAAATCTGCTGGTTCTTGAAGGTGACTGAGTTCCGGGGCACATGTAATTATTTCAAGCTGGAACTTGTTCTCTAAGTTTTTCCTGGCTGAGGATAGACTGCAGATGAACTTGTCAATGGAGAGGAGGAAGTCCTGCACAAAAGAGTCCCTCTGACCCTCTTTCACGACGCCCCAGTCCTGCCACAGAGGATCAATTCAAACAACAATTAGTACAGCTTTGAATAATATATTCTTATATATTTATCATTGACTCATAGGAAAACAGAATTAACTAAAATTGTTTCTGGAATTCTGGGAAATTCTAAGAGACATGATTCATATGACTTGAGAATATCATTGTGTATTAAATACCTCATGTGACCTGAGTGCAGGATAAGTGACTTGAGTAAAAAACCTTTCCAGGCTGTGTAAAAAGCTTCCATTGGTGCAGTCAAGCATCCCTGAATTCACCTCCTGCAAAGTGAATACGAGTTAAATAACAGACTACTGAAGCAACTTTTCATAAATAAAATTGACTGCCGTTATGGTCCCACTGACCTGCGATACATTAGCCGTTGTTATGGCCTTGTCCGTGTTTCGGAGAAAGAATAAACAAACGCCACTGAGTCTCTGCAGGAGATGTTAAGCCATTGTTAGAGATCACAAACGCCCCATAGCAACAACACAATACAAATAGTGACAGGATTATTAGTATCTAGTATCCAAAGATTAGTACAGAGTATTCAGTGTTTTTGCAATCAAACAGTTTAGCAATATATATATATATATATATATATATATACTGTATAGTGCATCTCAAAAATCACAATAATGTGGTATTTGTTTTTCCCCTAAAAAAAGCAACAACAACAAAAAAAGCTATTATAAATATTAAAAATTCATTACATGCAAAGTGAACTATTTATTTATTATGACTATGGAATACAGCTCATGAAAAACACCAATCCAAAAAACAAGCATTTACAAAACAGAAATGTTAAAGTTTTTAAAAACGTTTTCATGTCTGCACTCAATCATTGGTCGGGGATCCTTTGGCATAAGTTACTGCATAAATGTTGCATGGCATGGAGATTCTCTTTCTGGTTCAGGTCAGGTTGAGGCCAGTCAAGCAGAGTTATATCACGGCTAGCAAACCGTGACAAAAGTGGTGGAAATGGAATTAAAACAGGAAAAGGAAATCAGCATCCAATGGCATGTTGGACCAACATCAGCAGATGACATGGAGCCCAAATCATCACCAACTGTGGAAACTCCACACTGGACTTCAAGTAACTTGGATTCTGTGCCTCTCCACTCTACCTCCAGACTGTGACTGTGAAAAGAGAACCCCTGAGCAACAATCCAGTTCTTTGTCCAGTTTCAGTTGGCCAGGTCTGATGCTTTTGGTGTTGTCTCTTGTTCTGGAGTAGCTTGATACTAGGAATGCAACAGTGGTAGCCCATTTCCTGAAGACGTCTGTACATGGTGCCTCTTAACGGACTGACTCCAGCCACACGTGATTGTGGTTGTGTGTACTTAAGTAGATCGGGAGATACAAAGTATTTATACACTCTGAATAGTAATTATAAACTTGAACTATTGTAATAGTCTCACTTTTTAAACTAAATTACAAATCAAAAATACTAAAATAATTCAAACCACTTTTCCACAATATACATTTTTGAGATGCACTGTATATTATTTTGGTACGTGCATTTGAAATACAAAATACAATGCTTTAAAATTACATTTAAATCCTTTAAATGTAAAATTTAAAGGATTTACACTACAGGATTATGTCAACTGAATCTGGTGAAACATGACCTTCTTTATGGATAAAAATGAGCTATAAGCAAAATCAATATCATTTCAAGAGTGGACAGATGCCAGGCTTTACTCAAACACAGATAACGCCATAACACTACATATGTGGGGTGGAACAACAAAAAAATCGTAACACTGATAAGAGTTAGGATGTACACAAACAAATTAAAAAGATTAACAACCACATAATTTAGTAAAAGAGCACTGGTGGATATCTTGTTCCAAGTCATACCACAAAACTACCATTAGCATGTACAGGACAGTGTCCTCACAAAAGAGCTGGCCAACAGAATCCAACCACAACGCACAGGAGGAGTGGTCACTCTGGGTCCCATTCTATGGATGCCACTTTATAAATAATTAGTAAAAACTTCCTAATGGAGATTATTGCCTTGTTTACACTCCCTGTTCGGTAATGTGAGAGTGAATCACAGAGAGAAATTTAAAAAAAGTCCATTTGGACAAAAAATGATTCCAGTGCATTAAAAATCACTTATACCACTCATTCAAATATTCATAATATTTCTAATTAATATCTGTTGGTGCAAGTAGCTTATTAGTAGATTATTTTAAAGTCGATTATTAAATCTGGCTTTTACTCAACACTTTTGGTGCAGGTTAAACTGCAGGTATCCAAGTACTTAAAAGTTTCATTAAATTCTGTCCATCAGTTGATTTACGACGAGCCCACAGTTTGACGCATGCGCAGGACATTGTCAAAACCTGCGGTTGATAATCTGGTACATAACTGCTCATAACTTTAACATTTTGATTTAATTTATGGTGCAGGTTTAACTCCAGGCAAATACCGAAGGACTGGCAAATTCCACTAAATTAACACAAAAAAAAAATTGAGACGGGTTTCAGGTCCTTCAATGTATGAAACGTAAGGATACAACTGAAAGAGCGAGTTCTGACCAAAGTACAGACAAAAACCTTTCTTTCATTTATATACGTACACACGTGGACAAAATTGTTGGTACCCTTCGGTCAATGAAAGAAAAACTCAACAATGGTCACAGAAATAACTTTAATCTGACAAAAGTAATAATTTTTAAAAATTCTATGAATGTTAACCAATGAAAGTCAGACATTGCTTTTCAACCATGCTTCAACGAAATTATTTAAAAAAATAAACTCATGGAACAGGCCTGGACAAAAATGATGGTACCCCTAGAAAATACTGAAAATAATGTGACCAAAGGGACATGTTAATTCAAGGTATGTCCACTAATTAGCATCACAGGTGTCTACAATCTTGTAATCAGTCAGTGGGCCTATATATAGGGCTCCAGGTAGTCACTGTGTTGTTTGGTGACATGGTATGTACCACACTCAACATGGACCAGAGGAAGCGAAGGAAAGAGTTGTCTCAGAAGATTCGAAAGAAAATTATAGACAAGCATGTTAAAGGTAAAGGCTATAAGACCATTTCCAAGCAGCTAGATGTTCCTGTGACTACAGTTGCACATATTATTCAGAAATTTAAGATCCATGGGACTGTAGCCAACCTCCCTGGACGTGGCCGCACGAGGAAAATTCATGACAAATCAAAGAGACGGATAATCCGAATGGTAACAAAAGAGCCCAGAAAGACTTCTAAAGAGATCCAAGGTGAACTTCATGCTCAACGAACATCAGTGTCAGATCGCACCATCTGTCGTTGTTTGAGCCAAAGTGGACTACATGGGAGACGACCAAGGAGGACACCATTGTTGAAAACAAATCAGAAAAATGCCAGACTGGAATATGACAAACTACATTTTGACAAGCCACAAAGCTTCTGGGAGAATGTCCTATGGACAGATGAGACAAAAATGGAACTTTTTGCCAAGGCACATCAGCTCTATGTTCACAGACGGAAAAATGAAGCATATCAAGAAAAGAACACTGTCCCTACTGTGAAACATGGAGGAGGCTCTGTTATATTCTGGGGCTGCTTTGCTGCATCTGGCACAGGGTGTCTTGAACCTGTGCAGGGTACAATGAAATCTCAAGACTATCAAGGGATTCGAGAGAGAAATGTGCTGGCCAGTGTCAGAAAGCTGGGTCTCAGTCGCAGGTCATGGGTCTTGCAACAGGACAACGACCCAAAACACAGCTAAAAACACCCAAGAATGGCTAAGAGGAAAACATTGGACTATTCTAAAGTGGCCTTCTATGAGCCCTGACCTCAATCCTATTGAGCATCTTTGGAAGGAGCTGAAACATGCTGTCTGGAAAAGGCACCCTTCAAACCGGAAACAACTGGAGCAGCTTGCTCATGAGGAGTGGGCCAAAATACCTGCAGAGAGGCGCAGAAGTCTCATTGACAGTTACAGGAATCGTTTGATTGCAGTGATTGCCTCAAAAGGTTGTGCAACAAACTATTAAGTTAGGGGTACCATCATTTTTGTCCAGGCCTGTTCCATGAGTTAATTTTTTTTTAAATAATTCTGTTGAAGCATGGTTGAAAAACAATGTCTGACTTTCATTGGTTAACATTCATAGAATTCTTATTTATTATTACTTTTGTCAGATTAAAGTTATTTCTGTGACCATTGTGAGTTTTTCTTTCATTGACCGAAGGGTACCAACAATTTTGTCCACGTGTGTATTATGAAACCTACGAACACTACATAAGGAATATTAAAAGTTTTTACTTTTTTCTTTCCAAAAACCTTTTAAATAGAGAGCGGAAATTTGGATTTACAGACAATGACATTGTGCATTAACAATCCACTCAGTCTGATGTGCAAAAGTGTACATGTGAACAACAGGACATGTTATATTTTTCCATTCCGTTAACCACAAACAGGCAGGGAGCTTCTCTTTTCTTACCTCTGCAGTACCGGTAGTAATAAACAATCTTTTCTGGCCAGGCGCTGCACTCTGAGAGTCCAACCAGGGGAACAAGTTTCCATGGGGAGACTGAAACAAAACACACATTAGGCTCTGTGTTAATTCTGTGTTAACTCTGTGTTAGTTTTAGAATGTTAGAACGCTACAGTATGTCAGAGTATTAAATCTGCAATAAATGACTTACCAGCTGCATTTCTTGATAGTAGAAAAGGAGTCTCTTGGATCCATGGGCTGAAAAGAAGTCCTCGATCATGCTGAACTGTAAGGAAAAAACACGCTATTGCACTAATTCTCTCATTTCACATGGTGAAGAATCGTGTTCATCCCACCTTCTCATCAGAAATCAGGGCCTCTTCCACTTCCATCTCCCCCAGGCTAATCGTATCTGCAATCTTTACAATGAGATACTTGTGTCTGCTGTCTAGCGTAGCTCTGCGCTCATCCTTCAAAGCTTTAGCCTGTTTAACCATCTCCTTCCTCGCTTCATTAGACAGTAGCATGGAGTATTTTCGAGGCGCCTGAGAATGATTGAATAAATGACTGAATCTATAGCGCACTCGAGGTGTACTGTACTTTAAAATCATGTGCAGCTGCAGGGCATCATATCCATATATTAATTCAGCCAAGGAAAATTAGTGACACTCACTGCAGTCATAGCTGTAGGGGAGGAGATGCTGGACATCGCTAGCTGAGTGTTCGATTTCATTTTTAAAGCTCCAAGTCTTCTATGTCCAGTGGCACCTGTCAGACATTGGAAAAACAATGTTATGTAGACACAGAGAGAGAGAGAGAGAGAGAGAGAGAGAGAGAGAGAGAGAGCATAAAAGGAAATAATAATCACTAATTTGTAGCACAGCTGGTAAATTTTTTGACATTGAATTTCGCAATATGAATCGACCAGCTGAATATAAGCACTGAAATTTGCATCCTGCATACAAGTGTTTCAGGGAACTGAAGCCCAGACAAGACTGTAACAATGGGGCAATGAGTTTAATTTTATATATTAAATTCAGTAGCTTTTTAAAAGTTTTAAATATTAAAATGATCTACAGGTATGTCATATTTTGCTTGCATAAACCAGAAGCTGAGAGTTGAAAACACACAACAATCCAGCATACAGTCTTGCAGTTTGTTTGGCATGTTTAGCGTTTTTAAGTAATTAAAATTGCAACAAAAAAAAAGTAAATAAAATAATAATAATAAAAATAATAATAAAGGTTCAAACATGAGATTCATCAATGAAGTTCAAATATATATATAATTATATATTTATTTTAAAACAAAAATGAATGAATGAATAAAAGGCTGTTGAAAATACTGCTCAAATATCACTGTCAGGTCAAATAAAATTTTTTGTACCAAACTGCATCTAAGGGAAGTGGACCAAGAGGAAAGTCAAGCATACAGTAGATTCGATGCTGTGACGTCATATTAAAGAACCTGTAGCACCAAAAATCCATGCACAAATAAAGAGAGTTTTTTATAAGTTAATGTTAGGTACTTGTTATGCTTAAATATATCCGATCAAGTTCTTCTCGATCTATTTAGTGCACACACTGTACATTCCTGATATGCAGATTATTTTCTCTCCTCAACTTTGCAATATATTAAAAAAGAATGCTACTGTTTCATACTAAAAAATTGACTATTATTGAAATACCGTCTGCAGCTGGATTTTGCCTTTTTTTTCAATCAAAATTTGCTGTGATGATCACATATACAACTGTAAATCAGTATCCACACACACACACACACACACACACACACACACACACACACACACACACACACACACACACACACACACACATACTACCAGTACACACAAAACACAGCCCTACAATCACACAGCATGTAGAATCACTGGAGTAGTTTGATTCATATAGAAATATACCTACCAGAATGGTTATTGATGAGTGGTGGTTTTACGTCGTCCAGATCATATGATGGGTTTCGACCATTTTGATTCACCATTTCATTTGTAACAGATACTTCTGTTCCCATCCTCGCTGATTCTATACCTCCAGGTTCAATGAGTTTCTTAGGCTCTACACCAGACACCTCTATTTCTTTATTGTCATTTTCCATGGCGGGTAATTCCTCAATCGTCCATCTAATTCCTCAAATAGTTGCCCGCTGCATTAATATATATATATATATATATATATATATATATATATATATATATATATATATATATATAGATAGATATATAGATAGAAACTCACATCCCTAAAATATTAATTCATATTTTCATTTATTGACTTTAACTTAATAAAATGAACTCAGAGAAAACATTACAACAAACACCATTTAGAATCAATTTTAGGTTACAGTTGACAATAAAATAAATAAACAGTGCTTATAGCTTTGCCTACCTTCTTGAAGTGCGACAGGTCTGCACAAGTGATTTCCTTCAGACAAAGTTTGACTATTTCTATAGTAACTGCATGGGGTAAATGATTGCCTAGTGAAGTAGAAGAATGAAGGTACAACATCACACAATAGCAATTGTTTGGTATAGTTCAGGAATGTATTGAAGTATTGTGGATTTTAAGTATAATCCTTTTTTTTTAATTGTTTGTTATCTGGTCAACCCAGTACATACAGTAAATATACACATGTGGCTTTTCATCCCTTTAATAAAATGAAATATCTATGATACATTTCTTTTTAAATCCTAAAGGTGTTGACTACCTACATGAGAAGAAAATTTGTACATACTCGTTTTGTTTATTTGATTGATTTAATGCTGACTGGCCTTGACTCTGGATTGTCACATAGTAATGAGGCATGTTCTGCTACCGGTCCTATATTTATGTCCAGAACTGTTCCTTTTTTAACCCTGTCCCTGAGAATCATTGCATTTTCCAGTATACATTATGCCACTTATTATACAGCTAATTTCATATTTTATACATTTACTGCTAGGTCCATAAATTCTGGAAGTTTTTGCCATTTGACCCCTGTACACCGCCACACTGAATTTTAAACAAAACACTCAAGATGTGAGTGAAGTCAAGACTTTCAGTTTCAATTTATCGTTCAATAGCCATTTTAGTACCACAAACCTCATTCGAAGGCTCATAAGTTCTGGAACAAACTAACACAAAAAGACATTTCCATGCCTTCATCCAGTAAATATGCATGTGTGGCTTTTCTTGCCTTTAATCGTGTTGAATACCTCCATGGGAAAAAAATTGTGTTTGATTGATGATTGATTTAATGCTCCCTGGCCATGTGGATGAAATCCTTGGGCTGAGTTCAGGTGACTGACTTGGACAGTAAATCCCATTCTTTGCCTACAGTAGCTTTCACTCTATGCGCAGGGAAACTTGTGATGGCTAGATGACTGGGTCAGAGCAAGTTCAAACATGTAGATTGTGTGGGTTTTTTCAGTCTGCAGCGGCCAGAACCTACCAAAAGTTTTTCAATGAAGTAAACCCTGTGAACCGTCGACAGGGACAGGGGCTGCCAAGTCTCATTTATGCGCATGGGGAGTAAATGCTGCCCCGTGTTAGACTGATCCAATAAAAGAGAGCAGTGGTAACTAGAGATTTTAATGCTGGTTTTGGTAGAAAGGTGTCAGCACACACTGGTCATGTTTTGGTTCAAAAAAGGGGGACATAAAGGTGGTGGCCGCATAAAGGTGGTGACCGCTGCTCTCTTTTATTGGATCACAATGTTACGGCTGATCAATGTACATATAGGACTACCCAAACGTTTTAAGCAGGTGTGAAGAAATGCTGTCAAATAAGAATACTTTCAAAATTATGTATTTTCATTGTTTATTTTTTATTATTTGAGTGAACAGAAGAAGAAAAATCTAAATCAAATCAATATTTGGTGTGACTACCCTTTGGCTTCAAACCAGCATCACTACTTACACTTGCACACTTGTAGTTTGCAATTTTGTAGGATCAGAGTTAAGTGTATGATTGAGCAGTTATACCAATCAGGTGCTAATGATCATCAACTTCATATCTAGATTACAGTCATTAACTGGAACAGAAACAGCTGTTTAGGATTAAACTGGGTGAGGAACAGCCAAACTCTGCTACTAAGGTGAGGTTGTGGAAGACCATTTCATATCACAGGTCATACACCATGGCAAGACTGAGCACAGCAACAAGACACTGTACAAGATAGTTATACTACATTAGCAAGGTCTCTCCACTCTGTACACATGATTGTGAAAGCCTTTAACCTGACATCGTTCCCATGTTATGCATATATAAAGGGGTTTGGACAATGAATGAAAACACATAAAAACCACGGCTGCCCAACTGACTGCAGAATTAAATGTGCACCTCAACTCTCCTGTTTCCACCAAAACTGGTCATTGGGAGCTCCACAGGGTCTATGTACTGTACATGGCCGGGCTGCTATGGCCAAACCTTTGGTCACCCATGCTGATGCCAAAAGTCGATTTCAATGGTTCCAACAGCGAAGGTCTTGGGCTATGGACAATGTGAAACATGTATTGTTCTCTGATGAGTCCCCCTTCACTGTCTTTCCCACATCCGAGAGAGTTATGGTGTGGAGAAGCCCCAAAGAAGCGCACCACCCAGACTGTCGCACGCCCAGAGTGAAGCATGGGGGTGGATCAGTGATGGTTTGGGCTGCAATATCATGGCATTCCCAAGACCCAATACTTGTGCTAGATGGGCACATCACTGCCAAGGACTACCGAACCATTCTAGAAGACCATGTGCACCCAATGGTTCATACATTGCATCCTGAAGACAGTGCTGTGTATCAGGATGATAATGCACCAATACACACAGCAAGACTGGTGACAGAGTGGTTTTGATGAACATGAAAGTGAAGCTGAACATGGCCTCTCCCATGGCCTGCACAGTCACCAGATCTAAACATTATTGAGCCACTTTGGGGTGTTTTGGAGGAGCGAGTCAGGAAACCTTTTCCTCCACCAGCATCATGTAGTGACCTGGCCACTACTCTGCAAGAAGAACGGATCAAAATCCCTCTGGCCCACTGTGCAGGACTTGTATCTGTCATTCCCAAGACGAATTGATGCTGTATTGGTCCCAAAAGAAGGCCCAACACCATACTAATGAATTATTGTGTTCTAAAACCAGGCGTTTTAGTTTCATTGTCCAACCCCTGTATATACTGTATATGAAATGTTATTTGTCATATACACATTACTGCACAGTGAAATTGTTGGGGCCTGGGCTCAGAAGGCAGGGTCACCCATGATACATCGCACCCACCTGGAGCAGACACGGTTGAGGGCCAACAATGGCAACCTGGTGGCGCTGGGGCTTGAACTACTAACCTTCTGTTCAGTAACAGGGCTACCACTTCCCCATGATTACATTAATTATAGATTCATACATATTATATATACACACACTGTATATGAATAAGAAAAATATAAGGTAAATATAAAGTGAATTTTAAGGGGAAATAAAAATCCCTAACAATTATTTTTCATAAAATAACCTGTTCCACAATTATTGGCACCCCTAACAATTCCTAGAAAATAAATGTAATTCAAGTATTTCTGTCATTTCTACAGTAGTTTACAAAGTTGAGCAGAGTATCTAGGAACATTGAATTAGTAATTTATCACTTCCTGCTTCCCTGGGGTATAAATATGACGTGACACAGAGGCCATTTCTCTTATTCACTCTTCAACATGGGAAAGGCAGATGTATGTCGACCTTCGCAAGTCAGGCAATGGGTACAAGAAAATAACCACCCGCCTTCACCTGTTAAAAAAGTTTAAAAAGTTAAAAAAAAAAAAACTGAAACAGTCGTAAGCAAGCCTGGACGAGGACGCAAGTTCATTTTGCCTCCACGCACAGTGAGGAGGATGGTAAGAGAAATAAAAAAAACTCTCCAAAGCTCACTGTTAAAGAACTGCAACAAATCATAGCATCTTGGGGTCACAAAGCCTCCAAAACAACCATCAGACGCTATCTACACGCCAACAAGCTCTTTGGGAGGCATGCAAGGAAAAAGCTCCCATGATTTGATGTAAAATAATTATTTCTTAATGTGGGATTTTTTTCCACTGAATAAATGCACTTGAATTAAAGGTTGGAATTTCCAAAATTTTTTTCCATTGTGGTCCTATGTTATTTAGAACAAAACTGAATTTTTTAGAAGCTAAAGAACACATTTTAACCAGGGGTGCCAATAATTATGTACAGTATACACACACACACACACACACACACACACACACAGAATGAGCCACACTTGTTTAACATATGGAAATTCCGTAAATTATTTATTACAGATATTTACAATATTTCTCATTTTATACATTTATACCTTCTACATTAATTAGAAATAAAAATAATTACTTCCACGCTTTCACTTTGTTGTTATGTGGTTTGTTGTACTGCTTACACTATTCATTTACAACATATGGTTGAAGGTATATGGCACCTGTCCATCAAACCCTTGTTTTTTCCAAAACTGTAAGCAGACAATTGTTAGGAATGTCTTTGTATGCTGTAGTTTTAATATTTCTCTTCAGTTGAACAAAATGACACAAACCTGTTTCAACCTGAACATATACAAGATCCATAAAAACCTCATTTGCAAAGGCTGATGTGAAAAAACTCTAGGAGGTCCAAGCCTTGATTATGACCCCACTGAACACAGTTTGTATAAACTGGAAGACTAACCGTGCGCCAGGTCTCCTCAACTGACACTGCCTGGATGAGTGGAGTCTCCTACAGATTGTTGATGCCTATGTTTTTTAATGGGCACAATATGGGTGGGATGAACAGGTGTCCACATAAATCTGACCAGAAAACTTAACGCGTCTGTGTTTGGAAATCTCCAGCTCTTATTGTGAAACTGGATTTCTGTTCACTTTGTTGGGTAATAACTGACCCAGTGCAAGTGCAGGATAAGAGCAGACAGAGCTGTAATGGTGGATGATACACTTGTAGTGTAATTCACCCCCAGCAAACTGGACCCGATAAATCGTGTTATTGCTCATAGCGCAACGCAATTTACACCCACTCAAACATGCCATTATATTTATTTTCTTCTCAGATCCAAAAAAAGTCTGATTTTTTTTTCTACATTTAACCTTTCATATCATTCATTTAACATGAAACAGACCTACAATGGCAAAAATAGATTTAGCTCTGTTATCTACTGTGAAGAGCTTTAAAAAAGTTAAATTCCTATATTTACATGTTCAATTCACCTCTCAAAAACATACAGTATAACCCAATACACAGGTCTTTATATGCTTTTTATCATACCAAACCAATAAAGTATAAAAAATTATAGCTTTGCTGTGTATTATTTGTCAAGTACATAATTTGATGGCCTTGAACAGTTTAACCAATTGTTCTCTGGGATGTTTAAGTACTTCCATGCATATAGTGTTCACAAGTTCCCCTTAAATTCTGATTAAATTGTAATAATTGTATGTTTAATCATATTATGGACCATGCCATGCTTCCTAGTACTTTCAGGGCATCACAGGTTGGTCAAAACCATCAACCATGTACATTTATGAAATTTAAAGACGGTTATGAAATTTCTCATGAAAATGGAGTTGTTTACAAGAACCTTTAACTAAACCATAGGAATGAACAGAAAATAACTTGAATGTGAACCACTGAAACATGTTTAACATTTTCAGCATAAACCATAGTGATTGTGTACAAAGGGGTAAGAAGCTTGCCTAGAAAATCTTCACCCTTTTCTTCAGACAACTGGAAGTTTCATTAATGTTTGTTCTCCAAACACTTCTTTGAAGTAAGTGACATGCTCCTCACAGTGTTCACCTGGAAAAGAACATTAAGTCACTCAATGAAGAGCAGCAATAAACACAACCCAAGTCTCCCACAAAAATCCTAATAATAATAACAATAATAATAATTAATAATAATAACAACTAATAATAATAATAGCAACAATATTAATGAGTGAAATGATAAAACTAAATGTTTGATTTGTGATCTTTCTGAACATATTAAAAAGTATCAAATAAGTCAGGTGCAGTTACCTGGGTTAAACGCAGGATTGCCACGTAACCTGTAGTTTCTTTGCTCAAAGAATCGGAAGATTGTAAAGAACAGCATTGTGTCTTTAGTCTGCCTGGCAGCATCCAGGAATTTGCGTGCGGAGACATTGTCATGGCCTCCAACGCTGCGGACGAAACGCAGAGCTCCAAGTACTTGCTGTTTTGACAGGAGTACCTCTACAATTTCATCATTCGCTGTAGACAGCCTCTGTTTTGCACGCACAAAGATATACACAAAAGTTTTAAACGTACAAATTTTAAACACTTCTTAATGCATTCAGGCATCACAACAGAACAAAAACAGACTTTTACCTTGAGCATATCTAAAGAGAGCTGGTGAGCAGGAGGGTATGTGCTCTCCAGCGACAGCAGTAGGCAGGCCTAAACCAGAAAAATATATTTACAGTAATGAATACAAATACCTACTGTAAATGACCAAACTCTCAACACAAATTATGTACAATTAAACTTAAGAAGCAATGCGTTAACAATTCATTCATTTTGATTATATATTATAGACAATGTACAATATCTTTATACAATGTATTGGTAATTAAAGAATGGTTTCAGTTCTAATAGTACAGTGGAACCTCGGATTGCGAGTAACGTGGTTTACGAGTGTTCCGCAAACCGAGCAAAGATTTTAAATAATTTTTTATTCGGAAACCGAGCAAGTATTAGTTTACGAGCGCCGAGTATCATGCTTCACACATGCGACTCTTATTTTGACACCGAGCGTCACTCTCTCACCTTCCGCTGTGTTTATGCACTTGTTGTGAAACTTAAAAAGTGAGTCTGTTAATATACGCTCATGTCAGTCTCAGAAAGATTTCTTTTTTTCCTGTTAAAACGGTGTTTCCGTTGTGTGTGTTTGTTGTGAATCTTAAAAAGCAAGGTGGGGAGAGGGAGGAGGAGTGTTACTGTGTAAAACGACGCGAGGGAAGGGGCTAATTCCACACACACACACACGGTGCCTGCGCGCACCAACGGAAACATTTATCTGTCAGGATTTATTTGTACTTTTTTTAAAGGTAAAGTGCAGATTAATTTGTTTTATTTTTATTTTATAGATTGTATTAATTATTTTTATATATTTATTTTTGGGGGCCGGAACGAATTATGCTCGTAATCCAAGGTTCCACTGTAATTGGTTGTTTTATTTTCTTTTATCTATTATCTTCAGCGATGTGTTACTGCACACTGGATTCGGTACTGAGAGCACTGTAAGCAGTAGACACTAACCTCATTTTGAACGGAGAGACTTCTATATTACATGGCAAGACACACTAGTGTGAACACAAGTTCTAGATGCATAAAGTTTTTTCCTAAAACTGAACTCACCAGTGGTTTGGAGTCACTCAGCACATGATACTGGAGGAACTGGTGAAGCATGTAGAAGAGATTATGCTGGACCAGGGTTTTGATAACCAGCTCATAGAAGTAGTGCTGTGTGTGATACAGAAGAATGAATGTTATATGTCTGTTTCATGGCTTTCAGTTCACTACTGCATGTTTTTGCTGCATTCTTAATAGAAATTATGATGTTTTATAAATAAAAGATTTGTTTGAGTGCATGTGAAATATGACTTATTTAAATGTAAATAATACACCATAAACTATTTTATATCTTGATAAAAGACTATTGTCTTAGTTCCCTTTTAAAATGACTTTTTAAAAGGCTTCTTCATATACTCTACCCTCATTTGTAATGCAAATGACCGAACTGAACACAACTTTTTCCAAGCATGCTTTATCGACTGCAGAAAAAAATAAACAACAAACGACTTTTTAAATGGATTTAAGTTCATGGAAGGCCGATTAAAACTACACAACACATAATGCTTGTTTAAACGTGTTTATGTAGATACTTATACCAAAAGGCATTCTTTATTCAAATAGAAAATTCCTAGATTCCCCTTCAGATTGGATGCGATATATTTAGCAACATAACATTAGTGCAGACTTTACATACAAGCACCGAAGCATTACATTTCAAGTAGGTGTTACATTTAAGAAACATACATGTTGTTGATTGTGGTTATCAGTCATGTATATTAATGCATAGTCTAGTCTCTATAGTTAGGTGGACATTAGGCAGTCACTAGAGTGTTCAATTTGGAACAACAATTTGTCATATTACAATTTAATGGCTCAATATGTTCCATTTTTGTACGAGTTGGGTAGCATTTGAGTTCTCTTTCACAAAAGGTACTATAACACACCACCTCAATGCAAACAAACTATTTTTTGTACAGTGTACATGAACCATTCTTAGATTATCCACCTGACTAAACTATTGTACAGTACATCATAGATCTTTAGGCATTCTTTGTAAATATTTTTTCCTTCTTTTTCTTGGTGATCTTGAATTTTAACATACAGTAGCACTGTAATACTCTTTTGACACCTTGTTTGTTTGTATCTTGTTTGTACAATTTGTGAACTGGCTGCTATAACATTATAACTTTCCTTTGGGATTAATAAAGTACTCCATCCATCTACCCATCTACTTGAAAACTACAGCACCTGAAGGGTCACAAGACAATACTGGAACTTTAACTGGAACTTTAATTCATGTTTAGAAAAGACTGAAATAACACTGAAGGCGAGTTTGGTGTACAAAATATCCTAAACCACAACACTAACTACGGTGGTGCTGTTCTTCCCAGCAACTGGGCTTGTAAGTTAACATACAGTACATACCATTATTGATTTTATAAATTAGAATGACAATTAAAAATCTATTAACTGGAATATTGCTGGATCTTCTAGAGACACAATGATTGAAAGCAAACATCCAAGTCTACACATTCTTCATTGTATCTGACTTTGTACCTCTCCACTCTCCATTTCATTGAGCTTTATGGGAGAACGCTCAGTGCTGTTATGCAAGTGCATTAATATTAAATATAGGCTTGTTAATAATTGGGATGTCAAGGTTTTTTCCACTTGAAATACATTTCATTCAATAAAATTCAACATTTTTATAATATCTTATAATGTTTAGGTTGTGAGACTGAGAAATAATCATAATATCTCTGAAAGTGACAGTGTATCTGAGAGTGTATGCTGTACCTGAACTGTAATTTGGAACTGGTTGAGTGAGCGAATGTATTCCATGAGAACAGCAATGACAAACTTATGCGATACATCCTGTAAAAAAAAATTTTTAAAAGAGGGAAAAAACAGTTTAACTGCAATTCTTCACATATCTATGTGTATTGTAAAATCAATTCAAAATACCTGAAATAATGACAATCAAGTCATTATATATAATTACTTTTGTTAGATACAGTGCTGTGAAAAATGTATTTAGGCCTTCCCTGATTTTCTAGACATCTGCATACTCGTCACACTAAATGGTTTCAGATCTTTAAACAAAATTTTTATACAAGACAAAAGCAACCCGAGTAAACCCCGCCCCCCCCCCCCCCCAAAAAAAAAAAAAAACAGTTTTAAATGATCACTTAATTCATCAGAATAAAAATGATCCAACTGGCTCTGTGTAAAACTACTATTTATTTAGTTAGTTAATCATCCAAATTACCAAAAATGATTGGAAATTATGTTTAAGTAGACTAGACACAGCCAAGCTTGATTACTGCTGGCCCTGTTAAATGTAAACACCACTTAAATAGAATATTTCCAGCAACGGTGAAATAAAAGCGGAAAAAGTTATTTGAAAAGTTTCCTTAAAGTTAATATTCTGGGAAACTTAGAAAGATGCTAGGCAACCACTGCTGATCTAGGTGAGCAACATGAGTCCCATTACATCAAGTGTAACAGCATTCTACAATATGTTCATATCAACAGTCAAACATGGTGGGTGTAATGCAGTTGTGCGGGGAAGCTGTGCTGTGTTCTCTCCATCAGAAAACTCTTAAAGAGAATATCCGGCCATTGGGTTATGATCTGAAGCTTAAGAACAACTGTTTATACAGGAAGGCAATGTTTTAAAGCACAAGTGCAATCACTTCAAGTTCAAGTTCTTGAACACTTTTGAATACTGTAGCTCTAAAGTAACAAAGCTTTTGAAGTTTTTAACGACTAATTAAAGTCTTTACTTGAACCCCATTGAGATGCTGCGGCGGGAGCTGAAACTGACAGTTCATGCAACTCATTAATACAGTTAAAAGAATAAAGACTACTTTACAAGGGAATGGAAGAGTTTAGCTGAGTACAAAGAAAGAAAAATCAGGAAGGGCAAATACTTTTTCATCAGCTGTATCCTTTACCGAGATGAATTCTACTTTAATGCTGTTTGCTGAAAAAAGTATCTTTCATATTCACCTTGTTGTCAGTAAATGCAGAGAAGACGTGCATGTACATGTCTGACTGATCGATGACTGCTTGCGTTCGAACTGGTCTTTTACACGAGTTACTGAAGCGACTAGGTCCTGACTCCATAGCCTAGAGGAATAGGAAATATAAACAAACAAATATCTGGTTAGAGCGATCATTACACTATTATTTGCATGGCTTAGAACCAACACAAAGACTAAAATTGTTCATATAACCCATTTCATTCATTATTATTGCTCATTTATTCTATTGCTGGTACTTGAGGAGTGTAAAAGAGAGGTAAGTTGCAGTACCAAAGTGTATGCTTGGTCAGCATCCAGGTACTCCTTATACACTTGGTTTAGTTTATCAAATACAGTGGCCACTACAGGCAAGTTTCCTTTCTCTCCACCTACAAGCACTTAAGTAATGTAGAAAAAAAGAGAAGACAAACACTGTCAATACAATATTCTACTTGATGCACAAACTGCACACATACCAGCATATTATGGAGTACAGTTACTTATTTACATGTAACCAAGCTGGCAGCTTTATTCTTGTACGAAAACAAACTGGCCGTTTGACAAAGACTAACCAGGTAATTGCCATTGTTATAAAATATACACAAACTAACACATACAATTTGGACATGATAAAATGGCCAGTGAGCTTTTATACAAAACAGGTTAACCTGACAATGCTGCGACTCAGTATAGAGGAATGCAGGAAAGGAAATTTTGTCAATGTAATTTTAATGAAATAAATAATCTTCATACTTTGTGAGCATACAGTCAAAATGACCATTTTGCATTCGCTTCTGTGCAGCAGAAAGTCCATCAGTTTTCCTTTGTCCTGAAGAAGGTTCACAGTTGGATGGAGCTTTACATGAAGATACCAAAGATAACCTTTCCGGTACATAAGGTACAAAGAAGTCAAAGCTTACATATACCCACTATTTCATATAAATATAAAGCATGTCTGTTTATTTTTAATTGGCAATAGAAAAATTAAGGGATGATATTATTACCTTCACTTGCACTGATTATGATATCTGGCTGAAAGACACTCCAAGTTGATGAGTCTGAATGTTAAGGCAGACAAGACAAGGGCAAGAAATGCTACACAAAAAACTAACTGTATGTTATATGACAGGGTCCACAATCAATTCTGGCTCAAATTCATTTATGTGTGGAGTTTCAGTGTCTCATTACTCCTTTACTATGTCATGTTAAACATCAGACTTCTTCTGAATCATGAATGCAGATGACCTCCTTAAAAGCAAATTTGGGTTCATGCTGGATTTGTGTGTTCAGTGTGAATTAACAAATGCGAGAGAAAGCGGCGTGTTAAGCATTTTGTTTTAGAAGGTTTATAGTGCAATTTCTGTATGAAGCAACTTCAGTAAAACCTTTTTTTTTTATTTTTATTAAAACGTGTTAATCCATGTGTCAATCTACAATTTTAGCTACAAAAAGTTGAAATGGTCCCAAGCAAAAAAATTTAAAGGATACAGAGCTCACATGGCTGACTGGAAGCGGCCACTGGTCCTGTGGAATAACATCCATTTCAATAATGTTCAAATTACATGACATACTAGATATCTGTTAATTAATAAAAATGACAGCTTTGTAAATAGTTATTTTAAGTACTTATTGTAATATGGAAGGTAATAGCAGTGAGTGTATAGGAAGTATATGAATAGACCCGAATTATATTTATAGACAACATCTGAAATGATCAACATTTTCTAATCATATTAACAAATTAAATAAGTTAAAGTGTAATTTTGCTCTGGCCTTCTGAAAGCACCTGTGACGGAGATCTTGTATGGATGGATGGACTGTGCAGGAAGTACTGGTTGGTGAATATTCAGAGCACAGTCTGGCTCTTTTAGCTTGATATCATAGATTAGAGAAGTCTAAAAAAAGTTAAAGAAAATGTTATTCACACCTGCTCCATAAGTATTGAAAAAGTGTGGCATCATGTCCCAACTTTCAAACCTTCAGCAAGGGGAAAAAGCCCAAGAAAATGCACCTAAAATTCCTACTGATCTTGGGACAATATACTGTCAAAAATAAACAAAATAGAACTTACAACTTTGAAATTAGTATTATATAGTATTAGTCATGTAGCAACACTGTTATTTTACAATAATTGTAATACTATAAATATAACCAAAGTAACTGTACACGTAAAATACTGATGGCATATACTGAAGAAGCACAGGAATTCCCGAAAGTTGATAAAACACACCATAGACCAGCCTAGCATAAAGTCATTTGAAGACACTGATGAATACAATTGTTTATAAATTTGGTTGAATTGACATTGAATTAATATAAATGCTTTTTGAAAGTATGTGCATTCCCATTGCATAGAAAACTAAAAGAAGGGTAGAACAGTACTGTAGAAAATGCAGTACAATAAAGTAACACTCACCCGTGAGCTCTGATGGTGCACTACCACCAGATTATCCACAACATTCAGAGCAAACTTGCCTGAGGTGTTCAGTTTCAGCACATGTGCCTTTTTACAGGATCCTTCTCTGTTAAAGAAGTAAGTTTGACTAAAAATACAACCGGTACTAAAATAGCACATAATGTTATATTTACTCAGAACTGTGTATATACAATATGTTAAAGCACATATTGGGCTCAGTTACAGACTCTTAGCTGAACAGTCTCAGGTGAGCAGTATCTAAGCTCACTGTAAGATGAACAATCTCAGTTTCAAAATCAATGATTTCAGCAAAGCTGACAGGTCGTTAACCTTTTAATTTAATATTCGTATGCTCTTAGATAAGTTAATATGATACACCTAACATATAGCTTTATACTGTATATATACAGTTATTGCACAGAATTTAAAAGAAATGCATGTACAGTACACCACCGTACTAAAGTTTGGGATCACTTGCACATTTCTTTTTTTTTTGTGTGATTTATTTTCTACATTCTAGAACAATAGTGGGTATTTAAAAACTATGAAATAACACGCATGGAATTAGATAATTATGTAACAACAACAGTCAGTTGTTATTTTAAGGTGTTTAAGAAGTTAATTTAAAAAGTTACCAGCCTCAGAAATCACCACTTAACAAACAGCACCTCGGATTAAAGCTGTTATGAAGGACTTACAGATCATGAGTATCAGACACATCTCAACATTAACTGTTTAATGGAGATTAACACTTATTTTGGAGGTAGAAAGTGATCCCAAACCTTTGAGCGGTTGCGTACATAACGTATTTTAAGTATATAAACACATAAGTAGTAAATAGATATAATTTTTATAGAGATAATTTATCATTTTTATAGAGATTTTTATAGCTTGATCTTTGGATTGTGAATAATAGGGCTGCATGCTTTGATGAAATAAGGACGAATTTGCAATTATTTTGACATTTATTTGCAATTTAAAATGCAATATTTATCTATTAAATGTACAATTTTGTATTCAAGTATATTTATCTAAGCTAACAGCAAATAATGAAACAATTGATCTCATTAAGAGGATGTTTGCCAATATGTATTTATCACCTCAAAAGTATTTTAAACATAAACAAACGCTTAAATTATTGACAAACCTTACATAAATTCGTGACTATGCCTACAGTATATTACCTGCAATACATTTCAGCATTTTGTGATTAAATTGATCAATTCAGCTCACCTGGGTAAATGATACAAAACTACTTCAGCTCCTGGACTGTTGGTGGTTCTTGTGTGATGTTTAAGGTACATGACATAAAGCTGGCCATAACTATAATAGAAAATACAGAAGGGAGAAAAGGATTATTACTTGCTTATTATTTGTATGGCTATGACAGACTACTGTCTCACACATCACAATTAGACGAGCACTTGAACACAAAATACAACATGCACTCAGTAAGCATCAACACTACCAGACTCACATGGTGGCCACTGCAATGTCGCGTTCTGAAAGGATAATTTTGGCTGGTTTGGGAGCCACTGGCAACTCGATCTCAAACTTCGGCATTTTAGATATTGTCCCGTTCTAATAAAAAAAAAATACAATAAATAAAAAATTCAGCCCAGGATTCATACAGACATGTCTTAATTGTAATACATGACTATTAATGATTAGATTTCCTAGAGTGTTTTTAGATCACTATGAAACTGAAGGACATAAGCCACAACAAGTTTACCCAGCCACAGGGATTTATAGACCAACAGGGCCATATTCTGAATGTCTATCTGAACAACCAGCTAATCTGTCTTTTATATTCAACTGCAGAGCCATTGTCTTACCTGAATGGCTGACATACCTTGTCCATAACTTATTTTTGTGTTGGAGTTTTTTATTTTATTTTATTTTAAATATTGCTTTATACAAAGTTCTACAAAACAACTGTGTTTCATTTTAATGAACATTCTAGAGATCTGTAAGTGCAGTAATCCATGTATAATCATCTGTGGGTTTTCATAAATACCAAATTTCATTTGTAAATGCACTTACAATGGATTTCCAAAATTGTATCCAACATGAGCCAATATTAATCAACTCCAATTCTTTAATTCTTCAAAATCATAAAAAATACTACAGATGGGGAACATCATATTGAAACATTTAATCTGTTCCATATTGCATTTCTCTTGCATGACAAGTTATGTATCATCACACTGATTTCACATTCGATTTTTTAAAATACATTTTTAACAATTTTTTTCATACGTTTGCATATGAGCTGGTCAAATTTTGCAGTTCCTCTATAATCCTAAAGGTGATGAGCTCAAAACTATTGGCGCATTGGAAGGCAGTACAGCACAGTGTGTGGTAGGAGTGAATTATTTGAGTGAATTAGTTTGTTTAGAAATGTAATAAAAGTCTTTAAAAATATAAATTGAACAGGGATTTTTATAAAATCATTATACTAACAGAATCACAATACAAAATAAATTGTCACCAAAGTTTCGTGATGACATCATATCAGGTAGCCCCTGGTGATTACAGTCGCTCAAAGCAAAGTAACAATTAAAATTGTATATTTGTTAGAGATCTTATACTTATTGGTTGAATTGATCATATGGTTATTGATTATAGAATTTGTACAAGATGTACCATCTTGTGCAATTTAATTTAAGGAGACATTACTTGACAAGATTCTTCCTGTAGTATAGTCGATAAAACCAGAGATTTCAAGGGACTCGTTTATCATACACAAACTATACAGTACTCACTTTGAAAGCAAAGGGCTGTAGAACATTGCCTTGTACAGTGGTGGACAGCACAAGCACTGCAGTCTCTGGGCAGTAAACATACCAGTTCACATTAATGCTTTGACTCTTCAATAACTTCAATGTTCGCTTTTCTGGCAGCACCTTTTCAGGACAAAATAAACAAACAAATAAATAAGTTAATAAATAAATACATGCATACATACATACATAAAGTAATTAATAAAATAATAATAATAACTTTATCTGCATAACAAAAAAATTCAGCACATCAAATAACAACATAGAATTGCTAAAAGTAGATTTAAAAAGTTGAATACAGCTAGTGTTAAAATTTTCACTGTTCGATCCCTGTATGCAACCGAAAAAATCTATAACTATACCTGGTAAAATTCTATCCCCTGGTCAGTAATGAAAACTATTTCATTCCAGCTGGTCCAGCAGAAGCCCAGAACACTAGAATTCTTGGTCTGTAAGTTTAAATAGCAAGTTTTAAAACTTTTTATTTATTTATTTATTTTTAACACTGTTGTCTCTGCACATACCTTGCATTCATGTGAGAATTCCAAATGTGGAAAATCAGGAATGAAGTTAATGAAATCCTGTAACAACATCAGCAGAGTCATTAGAAGAAGAAAATGTCTTAACATCAGATCTTTTTTTGTACTTGGATTTTGATAGAGTACATACCACAGTTTTTGGCGTTCGCTGAACAGCTAGGATTTTGTTTCCCAGGGAAAACTTTATACACTTTACCTCACCCTTATCATCCATTCTGTATAGTAAATGGAAAGACAGAAAATGTATTTCAGAAAATGCTTTTTTTTTTTTTTCAATAAACAGAAAGTAAACAATTATCAGTGTTTGAGTGTGTGTATGTCTTGGGGGGAATTTTAGTTTAGTTTGGCTTATATGAACATTTGCACTAAAAGATTAATAAATGAGGCCCATGTATAAGAACAGACATGAGGTCAAATGTACAGTCGTGGCCAAAAGTTTTGAGAATGACACAAATATTAGTTTTCACAAAGTTTGCTGCTAAACTGCTTTTAGATCTTTGTTTCAGTTGTTTCTGTGATGTACTGAAATATAATTACAAGCACTTCATACGTTTCAAAGGTTTTTATGACATTTATGCAAAGAGTCAGTATTTGCAGTGTTGCCGCTTCTTTTTCAGGACCTCTGCAATTCGACTGGGCTGCTCTCAATCAACTTCTGGGCCAAATCCTGACTGATAGCAACCCATTCTTTCATAATTACTTCTTGAGAGTTTGTCAGAATTAGTGGGTTTTTGTTTGTCCACCCGCCTCTTGAGGATTTACCACAAGTTCTCAATGGGATGAAGATCTGGGGAGTTTCCAGGCCATGGACCCAAAATTTCAATTTTGGTCCCCGAGCCACTTAGTTATCACTTTTGCCTTATGGCACGGTGCTCCATCGTGCTGGAAAATGCATTGTTCTTCACCAAACTGTTGTTGGATTGTTGGAAGAAGTTGCTGTTGGAGGGTGTTTTGGTACCATTCTTTATTCATGGCTGTGTTTTTGGGCAAAATTGTGAGTGAGCCCTCTCCCTTGTATGAGAAGCAACCCCACACATAAATGGTCTCAGGATGCTTTACCGTTGGCATGACACAGGACTGATGGTAGCGCTCACCTTTTCTTCTCCGGACAAGCCTTTTTCCAGATGCCCCAAACAATCGGAAAATGGCTTCATCCGAGAATATGACTTTGCCCCAGTCCTCAGCAGTCCATTCGCCATACTTTTTGCAGAAGATCAATCTGTCCCTGATGTTTTTTTTTTTTGGAGAGAAGTGGCTTCTCTGCTGCCCTTCTTGACACCAGGCCATCTTCCAAAAGTCTTGGCCTCACTGTGCGTGCAGATGCACTCACACCTGCCTGCTGCCATTCCTGAGCAGCTCTGCACTGGTGGCACTCCGATCACGCAGCTGAATCCTCTTTAGGAGACGATCCTGGCGCTTGCTGGACTTTCTTGGACGCCCTGAAGCCTTCTTAACAAGAATTGAACCTCTTTCCTTGAAGTTCTTGATGATCCTATAAATTTTGATTTAGGTGCAATCTTAGTAGCCACAATATCCTTGCCTGTGAAGCCATTTTTAATGCAATTATGGCTGCACCTGTTTCTTTGCAGGTCACCATGGTTAACAATGAAAGAACAATAATTTCAAGCATCACCCTCCTTTGAACATGTCAAGTCTGCCATTCTAACCCAATCAGCCTGACATAATGATCTCCAGCCTTGTGCTCGTCAACATTCTCACCTGAGTTAACAAGACGATTACTGAAATGATCTCAGCAGGTCCTTTAATGACAGCAACGAAATGCAGTGGAAAGTTTTTTGCTGGATTAAGTTAATTTTCATGGCAAAGAAGGACTATGCAATTCATCTGATCACTCTTTATAACATTCTGGAGTATATGCAAATTGCTATTATAAAAACTTAAGCAGCAACTTTTCCAATTTCAAATATTTATGTAATTCTCAAAACTTATGGCCACGACTGTACATTTGTTTTAAACAAGTTAAACTAGTTGTCGACTGCTCCAGTTTTAAATCAACCCTAAAACATTTGACTATTTTGTGCTCACAGACGAAAACCATACATATATATAATTATTTAATATTGTAATGCATAATATGCTCACTGATGGTGATTTTTTTTGGCTATTTGGGGTAAGACACATTGTATCCAGAAAACCTAGGAATCCCTCACACTACACAAAACAGTTCGAGACGCAGAGTACTGTCATAGCATAAGAACAGAACAATAGCAGCCCAATTTTAATCATGCTCTGTAATCACAAATCTATCATTAAAAAATCTTCAGCGTATTATGTGACATAGAGAGAGCATGGAGACATAAAGAACTCAGACATGTTTATTGGGAGAATCAGTGTGTAACAAGCAATATTCTTAAAACACTTCTGTTTACCTACACACTGAGTTTATTTCTATAGGAAATAAATTTCTGTCTTATATGTCAAATAGAATGTCTATTTTATACTTTAACTCTGCATTACATTTTTCTTTGTCTGGGTATGAGCACAGACCATGATTTGATGTACATTTCGACCATCAGATTCCTTACCTGAAAGCAATTGAGTTCTTGTCCTCTGGGCCTTTGACCACAACCCCCGTGGCACCACCAGATCGCACAGCAAAAACCTAGCAAAGCAGTATACGTGTATACCATAAGAAAAAAATTTCATAAATAAATAAATAAATAAATAAATAAATAAATATTATCCTCTCTTGCACACAGAGGTCAGCCATAACATTCATCCCACTTTTGCAGCCAAAATAGCCCTGACCCATGGAGGCATGCACTTCACTATACCTCTGAATATTATGCGCACTGACATGTGAAGTGAGTAACACGGATTGTCTAGTGAGCAAGATATATTAGCCAGCAAGTAAAGAAGTGTAAGGATTTGAGCGACTTTTACATGGGTCACACTGTGGTGGCTAGATGACAGAGCAACTCCAAAACTGCAGCTCTTGTGAGATGTTCCTGATCTGCAGTAGTCAGGATATAACAAAAGTGGTCAAAGGGTGGAAAACGGGTGAAGCAACGACATAGTAAGGACTCACAAAGACCGGCCTATGTAGTCCGATCCAATAGAAAAACTACTGAAGCTCAAATTGATAAAAGATTTTATGCTGGTTCTGATACAAGGTCAAAAGCAGTCTGTTGTGTATGATCTGGGTAGCCAAAGCCCGGTCAGGGTGCCCAGGTTGACCCGTATCCACCAACCAAAAGTGCCTACGCTGGTCATGTGAGTATCAAAACAGGACAATGGAGCAATGGAGAAATGGGGGGGGGGGGATTCTTACACATCAAGACCAGATACATTAACAAGGAAAGAGATGGCATCAGGTATGCGGAGACGGTAAGGTGGCATTAATTACTTTCTTAAAACAACATACTTATTAAAGAAAGGATGGGGGAGAACTATCATGTATCATGGTTCTTTTTTGTGAGAAAAATGTTGCTGGTCCTCTATAATCCTACAGGCTGTGCGCTCCAAACTACTGACACATTTTTCAGTATTGCAGTGTTTCCCACATAGAGCGTGTAGACGATATACTGATGGCTGCTCTCTCTCTCTCTCTCTCTCTCTCTCTCTCTCTCTATTATATATATATATATATATATATATATATATATATATATATATATATACACACATACACACGTGGACAAAATTGTTGGTACCCTTTGGTCAATGAAAGAAAAACTCACAATGGTCATATAAATAACTTTACTCTGACAAAAGTAATAATTAAAAAAAAAAATCTATGAATGTTAACCAATGAAAGTCAGACATTGCTTTTCAACCATGCTTCAACAGAATTATAAAAAAAAAAATAAACTCATGGAACAGGCCTGGACAAAAATTATGGTACCCCTAGAAAATACTGAAAATAATGTGACCAAATGTTAATTCAAGGTGTGTCCACTAATTAGCATCACAGGTGTCTACAATCTTGTAATCAGTCAGTGGGCCTATATATAGGGCTCCAGGTAGTCACTGTGTTGTTTGGTGACATGGTATGTACCACACTCAACATGGACCAGAGGAAGCGAAGGAAAGAGTTGTCTCAGGAGATTTCAAAGAAAATTATTGACAAGCATGTTAAAGGTAAAGGCTATAAGACCATTTCCAAGCAGCTAGATGTTCCTGTGACTACAGTTGCACATATTATTCAGAAATTTAAGATCCATGGGACTGTAGCCAACCTCCCTGGACGTGGCCGCACGAGGAAAATTCATGACAAATCAAAGAGACGGATAATCCCAATGGTAACAAAAGAGCCCAGAAAAACTTCTAAAGAGATCCAAGGTCAACTTCATGCTCAAGGAACATCAGTGTCAGATCGCACCATCCGTCCTTGTTTCAGCCAAAGTGGACTACATGGGAGACGACCAAGGAGGACACCATTGGTGAAAACTACATGTTGACAAGCCACAAAGCTTCTGCTATGGACAGATAATACAAAAATTGAACTTTTTGACAAGGCACATCAGCTCTATGTTCACAGACGGACAAATGAAGCATATCAAGAAAAGAACACTGTCCCTACTGTGAAACATGGAGGAGGCTCTGTTATGTTCTGGGGCTGCTTTGCTGCATCTGGCACAGGGTGTCTTGAATCTGTGCAGGGTACAATGAAATCTCAAGACTATCAAGGGATTCTAGAGAGAAATGTGCTGGCCAGTGTCAGAAAGCTGGGTCTCAGTCGCAGGTCATGGGTCTTGCAACAGGACAATGACCCAAAACACACAGCTAAAAACACCCAAGAATGGCTAAGAGGAAAACATTGGACTATTCTAAAGTGGCCTTCTATGAGCCCTGACCTCAATCCTATTGAGCATCTTTGGAAGGAGCTGAAACATGCTGTCTGGAAAAGGCACCCTTCAAACCGGAAACAACTGGAGCAGCTTGCTCATGAGGAGTGGGCCAAAATACCTGCAGAGAGGTGCAGAAGTCTCATTGACAGTTACAGGAATCGTTTGATTGCAGTGATTGAATCAAAAGGTTGTGCAACAAACCATTAAGTTAGGGGTACCATCATTTTTGTCCAGGCCTGTTCCATGAGTTCATTTTTTAAAATAATTTTGTTGAAGCATGGTTGAAAAGGAATGTCTGACTTTCATTGGTTAACATTCATAGAATTCTTATTTATTATTACTTTTGTCAGATTAAAGTTATTTCTGTGACCATTGTGAGTTTTTCTGTCATTGACTCGATACCACATTTTCTAAAGTACACGTACTCATTAAAAGTCCCCCGATACCAGACACGGATTACACGGTCTGAGAAATGTCTATGTTTGAGCGGCATGTAAGGGGTTAATCACAAGCACTGAGTGTCCGCCCCCAGGCCCCAGCTGCAGCTCAGAGTGGGGAGAAGTAAATAAATAAATGTTCTTAATTTTTTTATTATATGACCAAAGCTGTTACCTGTAAATTTAAATCATGTTTTTATTAAGTACTTGGTATCGGTGAATACTGAAATGCAAGTACTCATACTCATACTTGTTTTCCAAAAAAGTGGTATCGGTGCATCCCTAATATATATATATATATATACACAGTATACATACACAGTGTTTCCTACAGGTGTGAAATATACTTGCGGTGGCCTACATTTAGAATGTTTACATCAGTTTTGTTTTCATCATGCAGATGAAACACAGTATTCTAAATGTAGACCACCGCAAGTATATTTCACACCTGTAGGAAACAGTGTACTGCAATGATTTGCTATCAGATGGTCCCTGGTGACTCCTGTCCCTAATACCTATCTATCAGTGTGGAAGAATTACATGTATTCTGGACTTGAGTGACAGAGTCTGAGACAGTGAGACCGTCACATTACACTACAAGCAAAATTACTCTTAGCACATGTATTACAGTTTGCAGCCTTTATCCTGTGTATTTACTTATGTGCATACTGTTATTGTTTTGGTTGATTGTTTTTTTTTCTGTCACACACTTGCCTCTATCTGTTGTGCATTTGCACTTGGAGTAATTTTGCACAAATTTGTTGCTCGAGAAACACCTCTGAGTTACTATAACATGTAACGTATAACACTAAAAACCACACTTAACTCAACAAACTGGTGAACAGGAACAGACTAGTGTGTGTGTGTGTGTGTGTCAGTCATTCTGCATAAACAGGCTAGCAGTGGCTAAACGTGAAAAAACAAGACACTAATAAACTAGCTGACGTTAGTAGAGATGAAATGATTTTATTAGAGAATGTTAACGCCGGTTTAATGTAAATCTGACAGCAGTTAGCTTAGCGTGCTAGCCGAGTCTGTAATGCCATTAAAACACTTACTTGTTTATTCGCCTCGTCGAAAAACACGTTGTTGACACTAGAGGCATTCTCAAACTGCACCGGGTTTTCGCTCAGCTCTAAATAATAATCCTCACTCATGGCTCACAATAAATGACAGCTTCAGCTGCATCAAACAGACAAGTTACGGGAGTGTGTTTGTACCAGGGAACGAACTATACACATCACGTGACCACGTCACATGAACACGGCAGCCGCTTCCTCGCCCGATTTGCATCGCACCGCGCATGCGCACTAACCCTTCAGGGAAGCGTGATAATCCAAAACCTCTTAAACTCACTCACACCCTCAGTCTATACCGTTTATCCTGTATACAGAGTCGTGGGGGGACTGGAGCCTATCCCAGATGAATTAGGGCACAAGGAGGGCTTCACCCTGGACAGGGTGCCAATCCTTCACAGGGCACACACAAATACAGACACTCACACGTTGTGCGCAATGTGGGAACACCAATTAGTCTAATCTGCATGTCTTTGAACTGTGGGAGAAAACCGGAGTACCCCAAGGAAACCCACCAAGTACAAGGAGAACATGTGTGTGCTCGAAGCTCAAAGCTCGACATTTAGATTTAATCAGTGAAGCACTGTGATTTTTTTTTTTTTTTTTGCTATTTAGGTGGTATATTTTCTATTTTTTTTCTTATTTTATTTATTTGTTTGTTGGTCTGTTGTTATTATTTATTTACATATACTTTGGTATGTTGGTTATGCTTTTATTCTTTCAATATTGCAATTGTAACTTTTGTTATTTATTAAATAAAAAGAACCAAAAAAAAAAAACTCAAAACTTACTGCCAGTGAGGTGATCACACAACTTTTTGAGTTTTTTTAAATATATTTTTTAATGCCAGGCTGTAGGTAATTAATACTGCCAACAATTGTGAGGCATTACTCAGGCATACTGTATGTATTTATTATGTTTATATCATTACCTTCTTTCTTTCGTTCTTTCTTTCTTTCGGATAGCTGCACATCATAAACACCACCGAAGAGCTGCTGCAACTGATTAGTTTGTTTTTCTGTTACTTTAACCTGTTACCTTAGTGTATTTGCTGCCTCCACACAAGCTGTGATGAAATGCTTATGTTTTCTTTCCCCAACAATATTGTAATGAAAGTGTGCAAGTAAATGATTTGTGATGTATCATAAAAAACACAGTAAGACTCTTGTAGTCAAACCTGTTATATCATGCATTCTCACCATGAATACAGGAGCACTGCAGGATTGTGTCCTCAGTCCAGGGCCCGTATTCACAAAGCTTCTTAAGCCTAAAAGTTGCTCCTAGTGACAAAATTCTAAGAAAAATCTTAGAATTAGGGCATTTTCTTAGAATTCCTCCCTAAATTAAGGATTAAATCTTAGTAAAGATAAAAATGATTCACAAAACATCTTAGCCCTAAAAACAGCTCCTAAGTTAAAAATGGTTAAGAGTAGAGAGGAGGACTTTTAAGAGGCTTAAGAGTTTCTCTAGCAGAGGAAAAAATGGCGGAAGGAAGAAATATTCTCCAAACACTGAATGTAAAACTAAGAGTAAACACTGCTTTTCTGTCCAAATTGGTTTTCTTGTTGTTTTACTTCCTTCCATCTCTCTTGGATTGTTGGCTACATACCATCCAAAAGTGCAAATTAAATAAACTGTCCTGCAATCATGTAAATTGTAAAAGCTGAGGCATTTTGCTCCCATCCATCTAAAATGGATTACAAGTAATAAAATCAGTACGGTAAATAAATGTGAGAACTTAAATATAGTGTGGACTATAGTTAACTACTGTGTGGAAATTGGTTGCTTCAAAAGCATTTTCAACATTTAGCTGTTTAATTATCTTTAAGATAACTTTCCATAAAGTAGCCTGTACTCATGATTATACAATTTCTTCATATACAAAAATTATGATTGGTTCTATTATCATTTATTCTGTTTTCACAAAGAGCACATTTCAAAACATTTGCAGAGGTCAGAGGTGATTTTTTTATTAACCAATCACAGTCCTTGAATTGCTGCATCATCCCTAGCAATGGGGTCGGCCACACCTCCTCACTAAGATAAAAGTTTTTCTACTTTCCTTACTCAGAGTTGCTCTAAAAGGTTTCCTAAATCACTTTTAGTCTAGGACTCCCAGCTGGGACTTTTTAAGCTAAGATAGGAGCTCTTTGAGAGAATTCTAAGAAGTTTTGTGAATACGGGCCCAGGCCTTTTCACACAGATCACCGTGCACTACAGAAGAACTAGGAAAAACACCACCACCCCGTCTCCACTTAAATGATGAGGAGATTGAGAGGGTTTACGACATCAAATTCCCGGGGCTGCACATCACAAGAAATTTAGCATGGACCACTGACACGTCCTACTTAGTGAATAAAGCTCACAGTGTGGTACACCAGGTGCACTCCAGAGAACTGAAAAGAACTGGCTTGGATAGTCACGAATGCAAAGAGGATTGTGGGAACCAAGCTCCCCAATCCGTCTACACAAGAGAGCTAGCAACATCATCAAGGATTCGCCCCAGACTGTTCGAATGCCCCTCCCATCGGAGGAAAGATACAGGACAATCAAGGCTCACACTAACAGACTGAAGAACAGCTTCTTCCCCAGAGCTGTAGATGGTATTACACACACAGACCACAACAGAGAACACAACATCTTGTACATATACACAGCCGCATACACACGCGCTGCTGAGAACTGACAGAAACAAACCTTTCTCCCCTCCTCCACAAGTTGCTGCTAATGCACTAAACACCAGGGCCCGTATTCACAAAGCTTCTTAGAATTCTCTCAAAGTGCTCCTATCTTAGCTTTAAAAGTCCTAGCTGGGAGTCCTAGACTAAAAGTGATTTAGGAAACCTTATAGAGCAACTCTGAGTAAGGAAAGTAGAAAAACTTTTATCCTAGTGAGGAGGTGTGGTCGACCCCTCTTTATCTTTATCGCTGAGATAAAACACACACTGTATATGCTCTATGGATAAGCCTATAGTTTTATTATTATTATTATTATTATTATTATTATTATTATCCTGGCACATACTCATGTCTCCTTGCCACTACATCTTTGCCAAATGCAACTTGCAACAACTGTGTGGGAGAAACGGACAGTTCTTTCTGCACTGATTGGACATGTTATTGGACATGATATTGGACATGATATTGGACACTCACTAGACTCCACTCGAACACTTCACACTGCACTAGATGTGTACTTGGCAAGGTGGTAGTTTATTTATTTTTTTATTTATTTATTATTGTACCGTTTTTAATTTAGCGCAATTTCTGCAAACCGTCATGTTTAACCGAACGAACTCTTCCTAACTGCACAGCTGAACCTGGTCACGTGTGATTAACTCGCCGCTTCACGTCTGTTTTGCTTCACTGCACTGATTTGACAAAGCGCCGCGTTACAGGTTTATACTGTTACACTTTACCTGTTGGAAAACAAACTCAAAGTGTCAAACGACATACCTGATTTAAGCATTTGTTCAAAATCAAAGGGGGAAAGTAGCTTACAATGTTTTACTCCGTATTGAGGAATGTAAGTACAGCCTAATGACCTGCAGGTGGCGTGCTAACACGAAGACTTTTGACCCGGTGGAGAAAAGGAAAAAAAGAAAAAAAAAAGTGGTTTTGCCTTTCCCAACTTTGTGTCCCGGTTTGTTTTTGGGCTCAGTATCATCACTCTTGTGTGAGATGGAGATCCTCCACCTGCTGCTGATTTGCTGCTCAGTTGCTCCTCTGTGGGTAAGTTTGTATTTCTGTACTGGATAAAATGTAATGAAGTTTAGTCACATGTTCCATATTGTTGTTGACTGGAAATGACTTGTGTATGTGTGTTTTATTTTTTAACTTGGTGACTTTTTGGTCATTTTTCTTTTCATGAATTCTAGACACAGTCCCAGCTGCCATGTAAGATTGAAGCCTTCTTTGGGTTTTTTTTTTTTTTCTTCTTCTTTATTTCTTGTTTTCAATTCTGACTACATTTTTAGACATTATCTGCTTTCCACATTCAGGACTTCTGGTTTTCACCCAATCGCATGATGTATTTCAGCAGTGGGTTGCATGCATGACTAACATTCATATCACAAATAAAAAGACAAAACCCTTGTAACACATGTTGGGTACTGTATGTGACAAAAATAGATAGCACTTGAAAATCCCCTAATATGACGATGTTTGTGAGATTTTTTTTTTTTTTTTTAATCACAAAGCTACAGTAATTTTAAGTCCTGACAAAACTGACTCATTTACAAGGTAACTTAAGTGTGATCAGCACCAAAGGGCACATTACCTCCTTAATAAAGGAAATAACTCCATAAAGTTTTCTGGAAGTGAAGACTTTGATGTTCTCTACAAGAAAATACTGTTTAAATGGTCGTTGACTGTTACCTTTTGGCAATTTATTAATTAATTGGTTTATTAGATGTAGGCAGCACGTTAGTGGTGAGCACTGTTGCCTTGCACCTACAGGATCCGGGTTCGATTCCCGCCATGGGTCTGTGTGCGTGGAGTTTGCATGTTCCATCCGTGCTTGGTGGGTTTCCTCCGGATACTCCGGGTATTCTCCTACAATCCAAGACATGTGTGCGTCTTGGGATCGATTGGCACCCTGTCCAGGATGTACCCAATTTTGTGCTCAAAGTCTCCTGGTACTATAAGCAGTGTAGAAGAATTAATTAATTAATTAGAAGTGGGTTTCCAAGGCTTCATCTAAAACATAGTAAGGTTTTTAAACACATGTTTACTTAACTTCTGCTTCTGTTCAGTGAGTGCGGATAAAATTCGACTGACTGGTATTTCATGGATTTGAAAATTTGGAGCACGGAATGATGTCAGAAGATTTGTACTATAAGATTTTTGGCCACTTGCTTATGCTCAGCTCTGCTAAGGTCCTGCCACAGCATTTCAATTGGGTTGAGGTCTAGACTTTGATGCACCATTCCAAAACCTTGATTTGTTGATCTTTCGGCCATTCTGATGTAGATTTACTGGTGTGCTTTGGATCACTGTCCTGTTTCATGACCAGATTTCAAGTTGTCAGACAGATGGCATCACATTTGCCTCTACTGCCCCTTTTCCACCATGTTCAGATCCAGTGCCCAATTTCGAACCAGATCTTTGTTTTCAAACAGCCAGAGCACCGGCTCTCAGACCAAGAAAACGGTTCCATAGCAGCACCAATACTTTTCTGGGCTAATCAGGGGCCTGGGGGGGCAGGATTATCATGAGCAAATTAAGGTTTGTGACTCAATATGCAATGTCCATCTCAAATGTAGTCTAGTAATGATAAAGCCCGGAGAACTGCTCGCAAAACCATGCTGAAGTTCATCATTGTTGTTCTGCTTGCTGCTAGCATTTCTTTGCCGCTAGTATTGGTGGGAAAATTAGAAATGAACACGAACGTATACAGTGATGTGGTGACATGACTCCTTATCCCTTGGATGAACAAAGGCAGTTCTTAGTAGGTTTGCTATTGAAACCGCTCTGAACCTGCACTAGCTCCAGACATGAACTGTACCTGCCGACAGTGTGTATGAGGTGTTTCTGCTGGACTGTTGTTAGCATTAAGGCCAAACGACTCCACTTTGGTTCTTGTCTGTCAGTAGGATTTTGTGTTTATTCCAAAACGCCTTTAAATAAACTCGCAAAAAGCATCATTATAGATATGTGTATTATATTATAGATTAGTGTTAATTTTGTTCTCAATTTTAGTCTTAGTCCTGGGATAAATGTCCCTGTTAGGTTTCAAATTCAAATTTTATTTGTCTCATACACAGTACGATATGCAATGAAATGCTTATACGACCGCCCCGTGACCTTAAATATTTTTACAAATGGAACCTATAAAACAAGATTCCATCAAATTTTTATATTTAATCTCATCCTAGTTTTGTTTAGTCAAGTTTTAGTCAATAAAAACCATTTTAACAATAAGATTATTATTAATTAACCATACAGTTAATCAGGTTTTTTCACAAAATAAATATCAACATTTGCTCTGATGTTTTCAGCTAATTATTTTTATCAGCTAATTTATTTATTTTTAACCATCATAACAACTGTTACATGTCCATATTTGTTTACACTACAAAACAACAGGACCAGTATTTTGACTTTTTTTTTTTTTTAAGGAATTTACACACTTGGACTGTAGTAGCTTCTATGGTTCACAATCATTTGTGAAACTATCAAATAAAATGCATTGCAACATAATTATGCTAACATGTGTTAACATAATTACCACAAAGAGGCCGTAAAACTGGGTGATTTTTATGGTATGTCTTGATGCGTCTCTTCAGATTTGTGGTATTTTCCCAGTGATTGTTTCCCCTCCGATATTACTACACATTGGCTTCTCCTTTTTTTAACTCCATATGAAATGGGCGCACACACACCTGAGTGTGCATGTGTCACAGGTGTGTGTGGATGGAGAGTGAGTGAGTGTGTGTCTCATAGGTGTGTGCGCGCATTTCATATGTAGTTGTGTGAGCAGTTCGTATTATATATGTATGTGTGACTGGTTCATATACTGTTCGTGTATGCAAGTGTTTCATGTGTGTGCATGAGTAAAGTTTGATTTAAGCTATAAAAATGGGTCTAAATATCATCTCTTCTCTTTGGCCTGAGTAATTCTGCTGTGATGACGAAGTGTTGTCACGTACCTACACATGTACTTCAAGTTAACACATTGTCTTTCTTTTAAACTTTGCCACTTGCCCACATTCTGGGTTGATATGGTGATCTGGGCTTCACATTAATGTTCTATAACTTTTCTTCTACTCATTGTATACTTTATGTTAATTCTCATAGAGGGTTTAAACAATCCTCCAATAAATTATCTTTTTCCGCAGCTTCTCCTGCAGGTGTCTTTGTAAAGGTACGAACTGAGACCCAGCTCACACTGGAGTGGAGTAAAGTGAACGATTTCAGCTACATCTTGAGATACAGGAATGGAACAGAAACTCCACTTACTGTATCAGCTGAGGGGTCTGTTTTAAGATATACAGTCTCGTCTCTGTCCCCTGGGACCAAGTACAACTTCGTTTTGTATGCAGTGTCTAAAGGAGTAAAGCAGAATGCTTTCAACTTTACTGCTGTTACTAGTAAGCTCTTTTAAGATTCCTCACGTACAGTACGTAATGTGCCAGTCGCATGAAAATTCTTTCTTTCCCTCAGGTCCCTCCAACGTTGCCAGAGTGTCTGTAAGGGCTCGTACTGAGACTGCAATAACATTTCAGTGGGCTAAGGTCAACCAGAGTAAAGAATACATTTACATCCTAAAACGAAGCAACAGGTCCGAGGCGTACACTCCTAATTATTGGGGATCATCTTTGGCAACGCATACTGTAGCATCTCTTAGTCCTGGGACCAAATATACCTTCACTCTTTATACAGTGTTTGGAGGAGAGAGGAGTAGTGGCTACAACTTCTCTGCAGTAACCAGTAAGTGTGTGTATGTGTGTGTGTCAGATTATTGGCACCATTGGCAAATATGTGTAAAGTATTAATAACATTAGATAATAGCTTGTATAGCAGTACAGATTTACTCTACTCTAACAATAACTCAACATGCTGTGCGGAAATGAGTACACCCTAAGTGACCATATCTAAACTGTGTCCAAAGTGTCATCATAGTGTATTATCAGATAATTTTATGGTTTTTAATTCCACAACTAGACCTTCATCTCTCATTAAACTACAGTACAAATGTCGGCACCTGGAGTTCTGTAGACACTGCTGGGACTGGGATTGATGAAAAAGGCCCAATGTTGAGAGAATAAAAATTTCTTTATGTTTAACTTGTGTAAAAGCATCATGTACGGTCATGGGTAAAAGTTAGCACCCCCTCTTTTAATGCTTTTAATGTTTTTTTTGTGTAAAACTATAATAATCAGCTGATCATACATAGCAGGGCTGCCTTTGAGTGCTGCTATTATTGTACAAGTTTACATATGCATATATGCATTTTTAAAATTTTATTTTAAACATCCCTGACTGCTGTAGAAGGATGAACCAATATGAAGGAAGAATATGGCCTGCTTATAAACACTTCCTACAGCCTGCACTTTGACCTAGCTGTTACGCGCCGGTCAGAATTATGTAATTTCCTACTTCAGCACATTCTACATCTGAAGTGGGAAATTAAATTTTTCTTTAGCAACACGCTAGGCAGCTAACTCGAATGAGTGAGCTGTGTTCTCTCTCTCCCTCCCTCCCTCTCTCTCTCTATTGTATATGCAGTGCTTTAGATTTCACGCTGTAGATACAGTGGGGCAAAAAATTTAGTCATTTTTTTTAGTCAAATTATTTACTGGATTTTTTTTTTTTTGTTCTTAGTTTGTCTCTCATAGCTGAGGTACTGTATATTTATGATTAAAATTACAGGCCTCTCTCGTCTTTTTAAGTGGGAGAACTTGCACAATTGGTGGCTGACTAAATTTTGCCCCACTGTATACCCTAACATTAAGCCCATTATTGTGTGGGTTCACTGTGTGATGCCGGGGCAGCTCTGGCACCTTGGGGCATGACTCCAGAAGCCCTTGGTATCCCTCAGTGCATCGGACTTATGACAGGCTATAATGCATGTGTTCTGATAGCGTTTGACTGTGGCCAATGTTGAATTTTTCATCAGTTTGTGCTACTTTGGCTTTTCAGTGGGTTTGGACTAGATGACCTGGCGTTTGGTCCCCAGTGATGGGCAGAGATAAGCCTTGGGTGCCCATGATTCTGTCACCAGTTTACTGGTATATAATTGATACTGTTATTCAATGATGCCAAAGTACAGTGGAACTTGCAGTATGATTGTGAATGACCCAGTTTGCAAGCGTTCCACAGGACAGGCAAAAGTTTATAATAAATTTTGACTTGATAAACGAGCGAGTCTTGATTTACGCATGCACCTTTGAGCCAGATGTTCTTCTCTCTCGTGAGCTGCGGAACTGTGGGTAATCATCTCCCATGCTCGGGCTCAGTGCGCGTGCGTCACTTGTATAATCAACAACCGTGTGTGTGCACTTGAAGCATCTTTTATTTTGTGTGTGAGCATGTAGGATGACTTTTTTTTTTTTTTTTTGCATACACACACGCGTGCACACGCACACACAACTAAGAGATGGTTGTCAGGGCTAAAAATCCACCATGCCAGAGACTTGCTTTGTGGTGAAGTGCAAAATTCTCAGAAATGGAAAACGAGATACGTCAGGGTAATCACAGTGGGTAAGTGTTTCCTTTCATGGTTTTGATGATTTTTACCTGTTTAAACCACATTTAATACAAACTGGTTCACCCATGTGGTCATAGCTATTAACCGAAGTGACTCATTTAACTTTAACTCTGCGTTTGGAATAATAACTGAGGTTGCCTTTTTGTTGCATTTGTTGCATGTCGAGAAAGGACGCAAAGTGATGGAAAGGCCAAAGTATGGAGAAAGAAAGGATCTTTAAGACTACATGCTCCTATACTTTTGAACATTATTACATGAACATGCATGAACATTGCCATTTTCTAAGCTCTAACACATTTAGATGTGCCTCTCCAAGCTGGAATTGTGACCTATGGTCCCTTTTTTTTTATTTCCCCCTTCCCATTTTAAACCCCAATGTCTTAATTATATACATCTGTAGCTGAAGCGTGTATGTAGTGTGCCAGTATATAGTGCTATTTACATGTAAAAGCCCAAACGGAAAAAAATCAGGAGCAGACGGATTCTGGTAAAAAAAAAAAAAAAAAATGCTTAAAGGAAATGAAAGAAAAAAACCAATTTAATAAAATAAAGTAAATATATTAAGGCTCTTTTCTTTGTTTCTTTATATAGATCCTGTATATTCGGGCTTCCCCGCCCTGGTCCTGTAGGACACCCCATTCTGCATGTTTTAATGTTTTTCCTGCTCTACCACAGCCACTTCTATTCAGAAAAAACTGTTAAGTTAATCAGGTGTGCTGGGAGCAAAGAAAACACTCAAATGTGCAGAGCAGGGGGTCCTCCAGGATCAGGGCTGGGAACCAGTGATATAATTGGATGCAAATATTTTGCTGTTAATGACTGAAATAATGCTAAAACCTTTGGATATGAGCAAATGCCAAGTTTCCACCCTTGAGATGCTTTTGCCATGTTGTGGTTTGCTTTGTGTTATGAGTTCTATCTTTACTTCTGCATACATTCCTCTTCCCATCATTCTGGTAGAAGGTAGTTTTCATTCTATCTGTCCAAAAATATCTAGTTCCAGACCTGGGCATTGTTGGGTCGGTTGGTCGGTCGGTCTAGCCTTTGTTTTTAAGAGTTACCAGTATTTGAATGTTGAGGTATACTTCTGTATCTATCTTCAAATATTTTAAATAAATATATTTATGTTCAGAACTCTCTTTTTAGTAGACTTTGACAAAGATACCCCCACCTTCTCCAGAGTGTTCCTGACGCTTAGCCAAATGCTAAGAGTTTAGAATCCATTTCTCCTGCAATCATCCACTTTGGTTTCATGTTGGCCTTTAGTTATTGCAGAGCTCATAACGCACATGCCTTAACCTTGGAGCTAAGACTGCCTTTATTTGATTTGCTGGGTCTCATCCTCTAACTGCCTGACAGCCAGGCTTTGTCCAAAAGCTTTGTCAATCACTAAACTCAGGTAGGCTTTGTTCCCCCTTTTTTCTTTTTACTCCCTTACTGATTCATACGCATGTTCATCTTCTTAGAAAACTTTTGGTCTGGCCAGGTAGAGCTGTAAATTGCCTATTGCATATTACTTTTAGACTGTGTGTGTAAAGAGGACAACATGACTGAATTAAAATACTGAATACACTGTGTACATATTAGATAATGCAAGTGAATTTGTGAATATTTGTTTTTGTTTCAGTGCCTGTCAATGTGGCAAGAGTTAATGTAACACAGCAATTAACAAATGGATTAGAACTGTCATGGGAAGAAGTGAAGGGCAATAATTTCAGCTACATCCTGAGACGTGGCAGCAATGCTGAGATGCCAGTTGCTGTCCCAGAGAAAGGTCCTGTGATAAGGCACAGGGTTTCATCACTCTCTCCTAGGACCAAATACAGCTTCACTCTCTATACTGTGTTTGAAGGCGTGAGGAGCAGAGGCCTGACCTTCACTTCAGTCACAGGTTCTATTTGTCTTTTTATCTGTGTGACTGTCTATTCATGTTTGAACAGCAGAATGAGTTGATTCATTAGGAAAGTGCATTATTACTCGGTTATGTGTTGTAGGTGCCAGTATTTGAATACAGAAATCGATACTCAGCTATCCGTTATTGTTGAATTATAGGAAGTCCTTAAGGTAATACGGTGCCAAAGCAGTTAAGTTCCATGTGCTTGCTGATCTCAGTTAGCAGTTTAGTCGGAGCAAAAGTCCCAAAATTTCAAAATGATGTTTACGGTTTAGACACTAATACTGCAGATCTGCACATAAAGCAGTGATTGGAAGGGTGCACATACATATGCACTTAGCATTACTTTGCAAAGTGGAGGTGAAAGCGTGGTGTGATTCAAAAGCAAGTGAATCCCCCAATTTCAAAGGCTTCTATGGCATACAAACTCAGGAGATCATCTGTGTCTGACCGTCACCACTTCACAGTAAATAACCTCAGAACAGAGACTCTTCACGTGTGCGTTATTTGTACTGTTACCACATGACTGGCTGATGGGATATTTTTGCAGTATTCAATCATGATGGTGATTTAAGTTTAAAATCTACTTCCTTTCTGAGGCTGCAGAAGTAATCTTTTTTTTCTTTCTTTTTTCTTCTAATTTTAAAGCATCTCTGGTTGTGACTGGTCTGCGTTGTGAGCAGCTGTCTGGAGGAAAGGGTTTGCGTTTAGTTTGGGATGCTCCATCTGGGAAATGGACAGGAGTAGAAGTGCAGATGAAAGGAAGAGACCCTCAGTACTTGAACAGAACAAGACTCGAGCTCCACGATCTTCATCCAGCTCTTTGGTATGATGTAACGCTCAAATTATGCTCAGGAGATATAAAGAGCGCTCCAACGTCAATCAGATGTCAGACTGATCCAAGAGGTGAGGTATTTACAAAATTATATCTACAGCATGTGCCAAAATATACAGTACTGAAATGAAAAGACAAACAGTATTACCTCGTCATCTGTGAGTTTATTTCTCTTGAAAGAAACTAACATGCACAGTATTAGCATGTTGATTTACCGCGGTATGCATAATGTAAGTGTGTGTGTGTGTGTGTGTGTGTGTGTGCGTGTGCATGCATCGCTGTAGACAGTGTTCATATCGTTCACACAGACACAGAACCAGAGGTTGCGTTGACAAATTTTCAGTACAGTATATTTTGCCACATACCGTATATTACCTCTTACTAAAATGTGTTTGGGGAACATAAGGTGTATGATTAATAAAACAAATAAAATTTGCTATTCATTTAAATAACTTTTTTTTTCACCAAATGAAGTAGAGAAAGAAACTAAAAAATTAACAAAATTAAAAAGGAGGAAAAATCCTCAAGTTCTGTTGCTAGTCTTCAGCATGAATTCCTTGTGGAATGAATGACTAATGAATCCCTATTGAGCTAGTTCCAGTTTGCTGACCATGGTAAATGTGTAAATTGTGACCATGATGTGTGATGTCACATGGCCATTGATACTCAAATAGGCCTTAAAGCAATGACGCCATGTGTGTGCACTAGCAAAAATCAAGATTCTTCAGACTCGGCTATACTCACAGTTGTCTTCAGTTGTCCAGTTTTGTTTTTTAACCTTACTGTTTTTGTCTGATAGAAGTGGAACATGACATGGTTATCTACTGTTTGCCACTAGCCTCAAGGTTGTGTGTTGTGCATTCTGAGTGTTTCCTGTATAATACACACATGGACAAAATTGTTGGTACCCTTCGGTCAATGAAAGAAAAACTCACAATGGTCACATAAATAAATTTAATCTGACAAAAGTAATAATAAATAAGAATTCTATGAATGTTAACCAATGAAAGTCAGACATTGCTTTTCAACCATGCTTCAACAGAATTATAAAAAAAATAAACTCATGGAACAGGCCTGGACAAAAATGATGGTACCCCTAACTTAATAGTTTGTTGCACAACCTTTTGAGGCAATCACTGCAATCAAATTCCTGTAACTGTCAATGAGACTTCTGCACCTCTCTGCAGGTATTTTGGGCCACTCCTCATGAGCAAGCTGCTCCAGTTGTTTCCGGTTTGAAGGGTGCTTTTTCCAGACAGCATGTTTCAGCTCCTTCCAAAGATGCTCAATAGGATTGAGGTCAGGGCTCATAGAAGGCCACTTTAGAATAGTCCAATGTTTTCCTCTTAGCCATTCTTGGGTGTTTTTAGCTGTGTGTTTTGGGTCATTGTCCTGTTGCAATACCCATGACCTGCGACTGAGACCCAACTTTCTGACACTGGCCAGCACATTTCTCTCTAGAATCCCTTGATAGTCTTGAGATTTCATTGTACCCTGCACAGATTCAAGACACCCTGTGCCAGATGCAGCAAAGCAGCCCCAGAACATAACAGAGCCTCCTCCATGTTTCACAGTAGGGACAGTGTTCTTTTCTTCATATGCTTCATTTTTCTGTCTGTGAACATAGAGCTGATGTGCCTTGGCAAAAAGCTCCATTTTTGTCTCATCTGTCTATAGGACATTCTCCCAGAAGCTTTGTGGCTTGTCAAAATGTAGTTTGTCATATTCCAGTCTGGCATTTTTCTGATTTGTTTTCAACAATGTTGTCCTCCTTGGTCGTCTCCCATGTAGTCCACTTTGGCTCAAACAACGACGGATGGTGCGATCTGACACTGATGTTCCTTGTGCATGAAGTTCATCTTGGATCTCTTTAGAAGTCTTTCTGGGCTCTTTTGTTACCATTGGGATTATCCGTCTCTTTGATTTGTCATGAATTTTCCTCGTGCGGTCACGTCCAGGGAGGTTGGCTACAGTCCCATGGATCTTAAATTTCTGAATAATATGTGCAACTGTAGTCACAGGAACATCTAGCTGCTTGGAAATGGTCTTATAGCCTTTACCTTTAACATGCTTGTCTATAATTTTCTTTCGAATCTCCTGAGACAACTCTTTCCTTCGCTTCCTCTGGTCCATGTTGAGTGTGGTACATACCATGTCACCAAACAACACAGTGACGACCTGGAGCCCTATATATAGGCCCACTGACTGATTACAAGATTGTAGACACCTGTGATGCTAATTAGTGGACACACCTTGAATTAACATGTCCCTTTGGTCACATTATTTTCAGTATTTTCTAGGGGAACCATCATTTTTGTCCAGGCCTGTTCCATGAGTTTATGTTTTTAAATAATTCTGTTGAAGCATGGTTGAAAAGCAATGTCTGACTTTCATTGGTTAACATTCATAGAACTTTTTAAAATTATTACTTTTGTCAGATTAAATTTATTTCTGTGACCATTGTGAGTTTTTCTTTCATTGACCGAAGGGTACCAACAATTTTGTCCATGTGTGTACACAGTGGTTATCTGACTTCCTTTAATCTTTGTCTGCTAAACTAGGTAATTCTCTGCATTCTTCTTTGACCTGACCTCTCTCACCAACCAGGCCTTTTCATCATCAGCGCATTATCTGTAGCTGCTGGCCCTGTTTTCAATTTTCAAATGATTTCACATATTGCTCTGCCGCCACACAATGAACTGATTATATAATTGCTTCCATAAAAACTACACAGGCACCATTGGAAATACCTGTATGTTTCCTGTATGAATTTTTTGATGAGGTCTGTGATTAGGTCTAAATCTTATCATTATTATTTTTTCCCGACCATTGTCCGTCATTTCTGCTTTCCATTTCATGATTACCCGTGTTTGTTTGCCAAATCCATTTTTGTGAAAAACGTTTACCTCCACCACCATCTAACAGAAGACTTCGCTTTTTATGGATGCAGCAAAGGAATTAAATGTGCGCGAAACATTAAAGACTCCTCATGCCTTTTGAGTTCTAAATGCCTTTGACGGGACCTAGTCCAGATCCACTCAGCTAGCCCCTCAGTCACACTCCCGGGGTCTAGACCAAGCTGTAATCCTTTCTTCTCTGTAACACTTATTGCACAACCCAACAAAAATGCTGGAGATCCGGGGGAATGTCAAGGGTTCATACTGCAATGCTCACCGTACGTAACTACTACATCTCTCATTCAACTACCTCTATTCAGAGCCTGGATACACTGATGGTCATTCCTCTTGAATACAGTGCTTTTAAGGATAGATTTATTTAATCTAATGCAAGTGGTGTTTCAGTAAAATCTATGTTCATCTCAGCAACCTCTTGAAAGAAATTTAAAATGTGAAGTGGAACCCAAATGCTCATCAAGCGTTTACTAGGATGAAGAAAGCCTTTAACCACTGTTCCCATCCTAATACATCCTGACCAAAATCATTCATTGTAGCAGTAGATGTTTCTTAAGAGTAGTAGTGATATGGTCACAGCAATTTTGAAAAAAAAAAAAAAAACTTTCCCTACTGCTAGTCCCTATTGTATTTATGTCCATAAAATTAGAAAACATTACCCTCAGAAAACTCAGTTACCCCTGAGAAAACAATTATCACATGAGGGAACTGTGAAACTGGCACTGGAAAAGTGGTGTTACTGGTTGGAAGGGACCTCTGACCCACTCAGTTATCACACTTGTTTTATGGCAAGATGCTCCATCATGCTGGAAAAGGCATTGTTTGACACAAAACTGTCCTTGGATGGTTGTGAGAAGTTGCTCTTGAAGGATGTTTTTGTACCATTCTTTATTCATGGCTATGTTCACCAAAATTTTGATAGTTTGTTCCCCGACCCACTTAATCACAAAATTGTGAATAAGTCCACTCCCTTGGCTGATGAGACTGGACTACTGCAACTCTGGAGTTCTGCAACTCACTCCTGGCAGGTCTGCCCCTGTCCACGATTCGTCCTCTGCAGGTGATCCAGCATGCAGCAGCACGTCTTGTTTTCAACCTTCCCAAGTTCTCCCACACCACCCACGTCTCCGCTCCCTGCACTGGCTTCCTGTAGCTGCCCGCATCAAAACCCTGATGGTCGCCTACAAAGCTAAAAATGGCCCAGCACCCACTTAGCTCTCTGCTCTAATCGCACCGCGCGCTGCACCACGTTCCCTCCTATCCTCCAGCACTGCTTGCCTCATTCCACCATCTCTCAGGGATCGATGAAGTTCTTTTCTGTTGGAAGTCTGTACAGCAGAGTCTTTGACGATCTTTAAACGACGACTCAAGGCGTATTTGTTTCTTCAATACTTGGACTCAAAGAAAAAAAAGGAAAAAAAAAACACTTCCCAACTGTGTTTGACTGATGGCATTTAGTTAGTTACCTAGTAACCCAGTGTAAGTATATATCCAGTGACAGAGACTTCAAAGCACTTTTTGTAAGTTGCCCTGGATTAGAGCATCTGCCAAATGCCTAAATGTAAATAAGCAACCCCACACATGAATGGCCTGTCCAAGGCTTGTTGGCATGATCGGACTGATGGTAGAGCTCACATTCATTTTAAGAAAGACAGCAAGAAGCCACTTGAAAAACATCAGACACAAACTGATATTCTGCAAAAGGTACAGGGATTGGACTGCTGAGGTAAAGTATTTTTTCCTGATTAATCCCCTTTCTGAATGTTTGTTTGGAGCATCTGGGGGGGAAAAAGCTTGTCCGGAGCAGAAAAGGTGAGTGCAACCATGTGTGGAGTTGATTCTCAGCCAAGGGAGTGGGCTTGCTCACAAATTTGTGATCAAGTGGCTCAGGGAACAAACCATCAAAACCCCAGATCTTAATCCCATTGAGAACTTGCGGTCAATCCTCAAGAGGTGGGTGGACAAACAAAAACCCACAGATTCTAACAAATTTGGAGGGGGAGGAATGTCAACAATGTAAATATTGACATTAAACTTAATGTAATCGTAAATAAAAGCCTTTGACACTGATGAAATTACTTCAGTATACCACAGTAAGATCTGACAAAAAGATCTAAAAACACTAAAACAGCTAAATTAATATTTGTCATTCTCAAAACTTTTGGCAACTGCTGAAGTGATTTTGGTTAAACTGAGGTGACCCTGTAAGTGCTTTCTGTGATTGAGCTCAGGACCAGCGTCGGCCCCCTTAAAGTTAGCCAGAGAAGAATGCTCCTTTAACATGTAATTATTTAACATAATAATTATTTATTTTAATAATGAAATAGTCATTTAGTCGCAAAATTCCGCTGTATCTCTTAATATAATTTATCTGCAATAAAAAAAAAAAAAATCTAAACTGTTACGTCCATTTGTGTTCGTGTACGCGGGGCCACCGGACAAACGAGTGTCTATGTAGTCACGTAAACTTCTGAAAAGCATGTGACTTGAGGCTGAGCTCTGATTGGATTTTGTCAAATCATCCTGGGTCGCAGCTCTGTGCGCCCTAAACCCCCTGAATATTTAAATATTTGGGCTCATTTGATTGGACCGTTCTCAACGAGTCTTTTCCAGCACTTCGTATGGCAAGCGGAGCTGCTGACTGGATGCGATGTGAGTCAGGACTTTAATTTCTACTAGTAGTAATGATGCTTAATCACCAGATAAATGCCTATTTACAGGTCAGTATTAAAAGTTTAATTTAAATTTTGTTTGCAGCCCCAAAAAAAATGTTTTGCACCGCCCGCCACTGCTCAGGACCTATTCAATACAATCTCATATGCTGTAGACCAAATTAAAGGATGTCTATAATGCTTATACCCTGTAACTGTAACTTTGGTTTAATGTTTTATTTTGAACAATTAAGTCTAGACACATGTCTGCAAAAATGAAAGCAAAATCGTGCTTTTTTTGGTAAGGTGTCGTGCAGAACCACTCTAGAACCACCACTGATTGTGATTAATATTTTGTACCAATTGCAGGCCATTAATGTGACACGGTTGATTACATTTACATTTCAGCATTTGGCAGAAACCCTTATCCAGAGAGACTTGCATTTTTATCCCATTATACATCTGAGCCTTAACCACTGAGCTGCCCCTGCCTGATTATCCCCTTAATAATGAATTAATAAATCTGTTGACACCACTGATCTGTAATTCAAATTTTAATATAGGAGCCACCGTTCTATATTTTTTTTCAAATTTTTTTGAATAAGGTTTTTAAATAACAGTTTTTTTTTTTTTTTTTTAATTAAACTGTTGCAATTGAAGATGTCATGTTTCATATCAAACTGTGTTCCTCTTTTTGCCAGGAGTGATCGCAGGAGTTGTATTGGTTCTTCTGTTCATACTCTTCCTCGTTTGTCTTGGAGTTCGTATTAATCATAGGAAGTCTGTCCTCACACGGTTAGCTTTTTATTTTTTTTTGCATTACGTAATTTATTGGTATAAATATGGAAACTGAAATTGCCAGCCTCATACATTATTCCTTTTTCCCCCTGTTCAAATTTTGCAGAAAAGCTCAAAACGACTTGCACACCAATCCAACATCAATTCAAGAAGCAGGACATAATGCTCGTGTTCTGGCAAAACAACAGTCGCCATCTAGCAGGAAACACCATGACCAGAGGTTGAAGAAGAAAACGAGTGTTCTACCCATTGAGAACCCTTACGGAATGCCTTGAGCTCTGCTAACTGGCACCAGTAATGAGGTGGCAATACTGTTTAATAGAGCATGTATAATACACTGAATATTTGGAGTTTTTATTTATTTTTTGAATAGTTCATGCCTTATAGAAGTATTTTTGTATTAAAAAAAAATCATTGTTATTGCCATTAAGGACCTTCTTTTAAAATGGATAGTTTATTTCAAACAAGACTGCGTGCTTTTTAAACAGCCATGTAAAGAACAAGCTCGAGTAACCTTGTTAATTTATTTGTTGTTTGTGTTGTATTTGTGTAATCCTCTAAAAAGAATGCACAATCACCTTTTTTGTCTTCTGTATTTTTAACATGGACAATAAAGGAAACTTTGAGTGTTGACTATTTAAAAAAATTGTTCAGTATAAATTCTATGCGCCTCTTTTTAAGCTATTCAAATGCTTCACTTTGTGCAGATATACTATAGGTCTGTTCCAAGTTGGCATAGAATTTTGTGTTCTTTATGACACACCCCTCATCATTTGGGCTCCTTATTTTCGACATGGGAAATATTCCTCAGCACAAGCCATCTGTGCATTTCATTGTTTGCTCCTGATTCATGCTCTTTGGGTTTTTTTTTTTAGCTTGAAGATTGTGGTATGGTGGCATGTCTTGCTATATACTGAAAAATATTTAGGATCAACAAATGAGATTGATGGATTGATGAAGTGGATGGATAAGAATTTCAGCTTTGATTTCCTGATACCTTGGAAATTCACTTTGATATACGAGTGTTGTATACAAGAATGTTAGTAGAAATAGTATAAACAAACTATCAGTCAGGGTTTAAAATTTACTGTTAAGGCAGTAAATGATTTCCTATTGGCCTCTGATCAGGGTTGCATCACTATTGTGTTACTTGACCTTAGTGCAGCTTTTGACACCATTGAACCTAGTATTCTCCTTCACAGATGAGAAATTGTAGTAGGAATTAAGGGAACAACCTTCTCCTGGCTCAAATCCTATTTGACTGATCGTTATCAGTTTCTAGATGTAAATTGTGACTATTCTGCATGTTCTCAAGTGGAGTTTGGTGTTCCACAGGGTTCAATTTTAGGCCCACTGCTTTTTTTCTCTTTACATGCTTCTTCTGGATAACATAATTTGTAAGCATGGTATTAGTTTTCATTGGTATGCTGATGACGGTTATTTGTCTCAACAAAACCAGATGAGAAGAAATAGCTTACTAAAGTTGAGCAATGTGTGCAGGACATGAGAGACTGGATGTTAATTAACTTCCTTCTGATTCCTTTCTTCAAAGGCTGCAGACTGCTTGTCAGTACCATGTATTATGAAAACTACCGCAGGGGCCGGAGCTTTTTTTCTTTACAAAGCCCCAAAGTTATGCAATAGTCTTTCAGTTAATGTTTGGGACTCAGACACAGTCTATTTAGTCAAGCATTTTTGTAAATAGATTAGCCTTAGGTAAAGGAGCAGATCTAGGGAACTCATAGACGTAGAGTATTCTGGTGAACTGGTATGTTTAGATGTTGTCTTCCACACTCATTGTTCACTCAGGTTTGTTGACGGTGAGGTTATTGGTCACTTTACATCTCAGGGAGCCCTCATGTCTGTGTTTCCTTCTGGCTCTCCCTTTTAGTTATGCTGTCATAGTTAGTCCTGCCAGAGTCCCTGCTTGCACTCTACACTAAATATACAGTACATTCACCTTATACATTGTGTGACAGAGACCATACCTGACGGTTATTTTTCCTTCTCTTCTACTCTCTCCTCCTCTGTCTCTCTTTCCCTCTCTCTGTCGAGCTATACATGTTGCTCCTGAGCTGCCAGTGATCCAGACCCGCTCTGCCCTCTGGATCTGTCTGACTGGTCCTAGTGTCCCACTTCTGGTTGGAGATCTCGTGGTTGGAGGACTCATGACTGCAGTTGATTGATAGTTCAGGACTGGAGTTTTCCTATAGTCTACCTGAGCCTCCAATAACGAACTGGACTCCATATTAACTTAAACACAGCCCCTGTTATACTGAACTTTTAGTCTCACAATAGACTGCAGATTAATACCTGCTATCCGTTGAGGGTGGGTTCCCTGTTGAGTCTGGTTCATCTCAAGGAAATGGCAGGAGTTTTTCCTTGCCATTGTCGCCATCATCCTGGGCTTGCTCATCAGGGACAATCTTATAATTTTGATTCATACACATTTCATACAAACAGTTCTTTTGATGTTTTGCGACAATGTCGATTGTTAAAAAAATTGTTCAGTAAAATTAAATTGAATTGAATATTGGCACAGGGTTTCGGTACACAACCATAGACACTGCACCACAGTGGACCCCATGTCCACTGAGGCTAAACAGAAGGAACACAAGCATCTGAAAGAAGTGTTGCGGATATCCTAAGTCGAATTTCAACAAAATAGCTTCCAGATCCAAAAGAAGGATGACCAAGAGAGCTGAGACTCAGACGCAATGGAAAATCCTATCATCCCATATGTAGCTGGACTGTCAGAAAAGCTAAAAAGGATTTTTGGAAAGCACAACATACCAGTTCACTTTAAACCCACCAACACATTAAGACAGAGACTTGTCCAACCCAAAGACCGCACACCAAAACATGACAAGAACAATATATGTGGTTAAATGAAGTGAAGCGTTTTCAGAGCTCTGCACTGGGGAGACAAAACAACAATTTTTCATGCTGCCCTTTCATCCATTCGATCGAGGAAGATCAAGACCTCTTCACAGGTCTGCCAAGAAAGCCACACTTAAGGACTTCTCTTACTCTCTTTGGTCTTTACACCTAAACGTCTCTTCTTAATATCTCTTTATTAACAGCTCTCTCTCCTGTTAGGAAGATAATAGATATCGGCCTGTAATTGAACAGGTGACAAGGGTCAATGTCAGGTTTCTTAATTAGCGTTTTAATGACTGCTACGTAATTTAAAGGACTTTGGAACAAACCCACTCCTGAGTGAAGAATTAATTATTTTCAACAGGGGTTCTGTTATTGCTGGTACAATCTGTTTGAGAAAATGTGTCGGTATAGGATCTAATCCACAGGCTGACGATTTTGAAGAAGTGATGAGTGAAATTAGTTCATTCTCTTCAAAGGGAGTAAAGTATTCTAGGTTATGATGTGATGTGGTTTATTTATCATCTGTATCACTTAAATTGTCCGGTTTCAAAGCCTGAATTTTTTTTTGCGTAATATTTCCGATTTTGATATTGAAAAAGTTCATGAAGTTCTCACTACTGTATGTCGTTGTTATGGAGATTTCTGCAGTGGTCTTGTTTCTAGATAATTTAGCTATGGTATTAAATAAAAATCTAGGATTATTTTTGTTATTTTCTACAAGAGTGCTATCTCGATCTAGCAGCACTCAGAGCTTTTTTATAGTTCAGACTGAAAAAATTAACGTGAGTGAGAAAGCTCTAATAATACAAATCCAACTAATGTTTGTAGTAACGCAAATGTGCATGTTGTTTTCACATTCCAAGTTAAAACTTGAATGCAGAATGCAGCACCTACAGTAATTACACTTGCTCTGGCGGCAGCCAATAGCGTTAGCGTGCTAAGCTGAACACGCTTAAATTATAACGCCTAAAGCTAAACAAGCTAACTAAAGGGTGGCTGTATTTCACAACACATGATTCCGACACCGTGAAATGCAACAAATATCTTTCGATACTTGCCTTGTAAAGGAGGAAAGACATCAAACCTAATGAAACATTTGAGGGCAGACGATATGATTAATAATATAATAGTTAATAATTATTATATTTATTATATTATATTATATAATAATATTATTATTATTATTATTATATTTAATTTTAATTGTATTAATTATGGTTGTTTAATTATTGGTGTTAAATTAGTGTAGTTGGGTTAGATAGTATGTTAATTAGTTTTGTTTGTATCTAATTATATTTATGTATACTATATAAATACTGTATATTTTCATATACAATTGGAAACTTTTTTTTTTTTTTGAGTAGATGAAAGGATGGGTTAAGTCAGCCATAGAAATATAACTAACTAAGCCCACAACCAATGCCACTTGAGCTGAGTTAAATATTTAAATTACAAGTTGAGACAACTTAAGATTTTGAACTGGACACACTTTGAGTCAACTAAACAGCAATGTGAAATTTGCCAGCTGTGCAACTTTTGTACATTGAGGCCTTTTTAAGTATAATTCATTTATATACTTTACATTTTGTTTTAAATATTAAACAAAATTATTCAATATACCCCTTAATATAAGTATCTGTCTCATCCCTGCCATTCCTGCGCCCCTGACTCCTCCACCCATACTCTCCTACAGCGCAGAACAACACGAGCTCCAGCTGCAGTGAAGAACCGAGGTAAACTTTTACTTTCTGTTTTATAATGAATAGTTTTATAGATGCCTATACATTATTTTATTATTCCTTCTCAGCTGATGTCGCTACATACGGGCATTTCCAGTTCCAGCCATGTGATAAGTTTTGTGCTTTACTCATAAACTCTGTTTTTGTGAACTGAGACAAATCATGGAATCATATCAGAACTTTGGGTATTTTTGTGTATTATATTTTTATATACAGTGTATATTATGTCACAAATACAGACATGTAAAAAAACAAAACAAACAAAAAAAAAAAACAGTGATTTCACTTCAAATTGCTTTTAGTTTATTTAGTTTTGAACCAAAAATGAAAAGTGTGTTACCTAACTGTGTGTGTACTGTATGGTGGACGTTGTGCTTCAGGAAACTGTTCCTATTGTTTGAATAAGTTACTCCACATCTAAAACTCATTCTGGGTTTTTTATTTTTCTTTTGAAATATATATATATATATATATTTTTTTTTTTTTTTCATTTTCTAGATTAGACGGAGAATGTGGTTGACAGGTAAAAATGTATGCACAAAAAATAATAATAATAATAATAGTGCGACTGCTGATGTTTTTTATAGGAAACATGACCCTACACAATTCAATTCAAGTTTTAAAAAAAAACAGATAACAACTGTTGAAGTGTGTATACATTTTTTTCAGTATCTCTCTCTTTCTCTCTGTCTCTCTCAATTCATACCTGTACCATTTAAAAGTTTCGACACACCTTCTAATTCTGTGTTTGTTTGTTTTTTGTTTGTTTGTTTGTTTTCCACGTTCTAGAACATACTTGAGATTTCAAAACTATGAAACAATATATGGGATTGGGTTATTAATCAACAACTGCAGCCAATTGAACCAAAAGTCAATGAAGGTCAGCTGTTCTGGAACATTCTTGCAAGAACTACAGAGAGGAAGTTCATGTAGCGTTACCAGCCTCAGAAATCACCAATTAACCTCAAACAGCACCTCAGATTAGAGCCGTTATGAGGGATTTACAGAGCAGAAGTAAATCAGCAGATACATCATATTTCCTTCAGCATTGTTTTACAGTGTAGAAAGAAATAAAAAACAGAAATAAAGAAAATAAAAAAAAGGAAAATAAATTCTTTTTCTTGGAGGTGACTTTTCTAAACTTTCAGAAGTTAAAACTAAACTCCCAAGAAATGTAAATGTTTAATACTATATAAAGTAAAATGTAACTTCTATCTAGAGTTCATCATAACACCTAACCCTTTCATGGTGTTTAAATCTTAAACTACAAAAAAAAAAAACCCACCATAGTGATTATTACAAATGTTTTATTTTTATTTAACAACATATAAAATGTTAGAAATGCACAGTAAACATCTTTCAATATGTGTGGACAAATGCCATTGAGATTGAAGAACTTATTTACGTAAAAGCAAATGATGTATTTCCACCAAACTACAGTAAAGCAGTGTCCCTATGACATCCCAGTACTTAAGCTTTTGTACAGTCTAAAGCGTAAATTCCTTGTTTACTGAACACATTCTTAAAGACCACAAATAAATAAATAAATAAATGAGTAAGAAAGAAAAGAAACTTCTCTTTAACGCAGGATTGCGTTAACATGAGACAGACTGCTGACTTAAGAATCTGCGCACAAACCAACACGTGTACAAACACATACATAATGTACATAAAAGCAGGATCAATTTCAATTACATGCCATTAAGCCAATAATATCAACAAATTAAATAATAACTTCCTGACCCAACATACAACTGCAAACCATACACATATATACACATACATATGACACCTGGGCGTCAAAGCCTTTCAAATGTCTTAATCTCTCTCATTCTAGAAACACTACCTTGGCCAGTGCAGACCAACTAACATTAGGAGAGGCTCCTCAGAACTGAGTGAAGCAACACCAACATTTACACTACATTATAATATCCCTAAACACAGGCTGCAAGTTTAAAAATAAACTCCAGAAATGACTTTAATTGGGTTTTTCACAGACTAGGTCCCATATTTAATCATAGGTACATATTTTTATTTTATTTATTTATTTATTTATTTATTTATTTTTAATAATTACATTTTCTCAAAGTAGTCGCTACTTCAGAGTAGCCACTGTTTACCTTGACGACAGCTTTGTGCTCAATTGGCGTACTGCACGTGAGCTCCTTAAGAAAATCAGTCCCAGTGATGTTGAATGAGGAGGCGTGTCCAAACTTCCACTTTTATTTGTTGATAAGTACAGACACTGAGAGTCACTCATTGACAAACGGCATACAAAAGTAGGTAACTAGTAATTTAAGATTTTTTATATCTTTAAACCCAGGTTACATTTTTGTTCAAGCTGACTGGCAACAATGAGCACTGCCATTGGTCCCTTGGATGGAACAACAATAGAGGACAAGTGAGTACATATTACATGTTTCTCCATTACGAAAAAACTTTTTTTTTTTTTTTTAAGTGTTTTTTCTGGATTTTTGATTGATATTCTGTCTCTATCCTTTAAAATAAACCAATGATTAAAATTGTAGACCCTTGATTTCACTGTGAGGGAAAACCTACAAAAGCTTCTAGGATCAAATAATTATTTTTCTCACTATATATAAATTTTAAGACTATTAAATGCCATTCAGAAATGTTTTAGTGTATTTACAAGCGAGAGCATGAAATTCAGCTTGATGTACTGTACATAACACAGCATGTTTTACTCTAGTCTGTGTCTCGAACTCTCACGCAATATCTGAACTCAAGTCTGAATATCAGTGTGCACAAATCATCATAGCACACTAACAGATTTTCATGTTCAGAAAAATCTCTTTCAATAACTTTCTCTTTATTGTTTTCAGCACGACATATGATTACACTACATCAATTGAACCATGTGATCCCCATGCAAGCTGGTTCCTCCCAGTGCTCTACTCCGTGTTCTTCGTGGTCGGCTTCCTGGGCAACATGCTGGTGCTGTGGGTGATATTAAGAGGTGCTCAGGTGAAAACCATGACTGACGTGTCTCTACTGAACCTGGTCATTGCTGACCTTCTACTGATCTTCACTCTCCCCTTCCTGGCTCACTATGCCAGAGATACCTGGGTATTTGGTTACGCCGTGTGCACTCTGGTCCGCAGTGTTCTACTACATTGGATTTTATGCTGGTATTTTCTTTATTGTGCTGATGAGCATCGACAGATACTTGGCTATCGTCCATGCTGTGTTTGTCTTGAGAATCCGAACAAAGCCTTTTGGGATTTTATCTAGCATGATAGTCTGGATGATAGCTGTTGTAGCATCATTTCCTGAGCTACTGGATCTTGGCATCATAACAAACGAGACTGAAGTGCTTTGCAATGCTTATCCAGAAAATGTAAGTGACAGTGATTTGAAAACTGCAGTTTTGATTAAAATGAATGTTTTGGGCATGCTGATTCCACTGGGTATTGTGGGATTTTGTTACTCGATGGTGCTCTGGAAGCTTCAGACATCTACGAAACGGACCATTCGTCTCGTTGTTGTGATCACAGTTGTCTTCTTCTGCTGTTGGATACCGTACAACATTGCAGCATTCCTCAAAGCTCTGGAACTGAAGCAAATCCTGCCTTTAGAGTGTGAGCTCACCAAAAGGATCCAGCTGATGCTGCAAGTCACTGAAGCCGTGGCGTACTCACACAGCTGCCTCAATCCATTCCTCTATGTGTTTGTGGGTGAAAAGTTGAAGAGGCATCTCGCCAGGCTCCTCCTCCAGACACCATGTGCAGTGTATGAAGCGCTACATGACCCAGGATGCAGGCTCAGTGGATCCACAGACTGGAAATTTGGACGAGCTCTCAATTGCCATCTAAATGGTGGAATAAATTACATATATTTCATTATTTTACATTAGATTATACTGAATCTATTGTTGAAAATATGAGCGCTTGTATCTACACGTGTTATACACTCACCTAAAGGATTATTAGGAACACCATACTAATACAGTGTTTGACCCTCTTTCGCCTTCAGAACTGCCTTAATTCTACGTGGCATTGATTCAACAAGGTGCTGAAAGCATTCTTTAGAAACGTTGGCCCATATTGATAGGAGAGCATCTTGCAGTTGATGGAGATTTGTGGGATGCACATCCAGGGCACGAGGCTCCCGTTCCACCACGTCCCAAAGATGCTCTATTGGGTTGAGATCTGGTGACTGTGGGGGCCATTTTAGTACAGTGAACTCATTGTCATGTTCAAGAAACCAATTTGAAATGATTCGAGCTTTGTGACATGGTGCATTATCCTGCTGGAAGTCGCCATCAGAGGATGGGTACATGGTGGTCATAAAGGGATGGACATGGTCAGAAACAATGCTCAGGTAGGCCGTGGCATTTAAACGATGCCCGATTGGCACTAAGGGGCCTAAAGTGTGGCAAGAAAAGATCCCCCACACCATTACACCACCACCACCAGCCTGTACAGTGGTAACAAGGCATGATGGATCCATGTTCTCATTCTGTTTACGCCAAATTCTGACTCTACCATTTGAATGTCTCCGCAGAAATCGAGACTCATCAGACCAGGCAACATTTTTCCAGTCTTCAACTGTCCAATTTTGGTGAGCTTGTGCAAATTGTAGCCTTCTGCTGTTGTAGCCCATCCGCCTCAAGGTTGTGTGTGTTGTGGCTTCACAAATGCTTTGCTGCATACCTCGGTTGTAACGAGTGGTTATTTCAGTCAAAGTTGCTCTTCTATCAGCTTGAATCAGTCGGCCCATTCTCCTCTGACCTCTAGCATCAACAAGGCATTTTCACCCACAGGACTGCCGCATAATGGATGCTTTTCCCTTTTCACACCATTCTTTGTGAAGACTAGAAATGGTTGTGCGTGAAAATCCCAGTTACTGAGCAGATTGTGAAATACTCAGACCGGCCCGTCTGGCACCAACAACCATGCCACGCTCAAAATGGCTTAAATCACCTTTCTTTCCCATTCTGACATTCAGTTTGGAGTTCAGGAGATTGTCTTGACCAGGACCACACCCCTAAATGCATTGAAGCAACTGCCAAGTGATTGGTTGATTAGATAATAGCATTAATATCTACGCTTTTGCTTTAACAATTATTATAATTTTCCCCCTTTATAAATGCTTTTTGAACCCTCAGAGTGGTAGGGTTAGCCTTTCTACCTTTAATATACATCTTTACCAGTATGTACAGTATATAGTGTACCTATACAGTTTACAGAGATTCAGTGATTAGACTGTAATGAAACCTGCACTATACTTGCATTTAACTGCACATAGTCATGTGCAAAATGAGCATGAAGTGGGAAAACCCAAAGTCAACAGTGGGAGTTGTGTCGTATCATGTGACTGACTAAACTATTTTCACTGTCTGAAATGGCATTCTTCTGTATTAATCGAGACAGTTATTGATTAATAACGTAACTCACTTGTTTCAAATATATGTTATTGCTATTAAGTTCAAAGCATTCCATTTAAGTTCAAAGATTTTCCATTTAAAGGTGTTTTCTATTTAAAAGTAAAATTAGCATGTCTTCTCCTCAAGCTCTGCCATACAGACAAAAATTCCCAAATCCACCTCCATTACTCATCTTATTTATGGTGATGCTGACTTCCTTCTCAGCAGGACTTAACATTTTTGTCGTGAAGCAGGGAATTAAATCGGGCGATCGATCGTGTGTCTGGCGTACTGAGAAACCTTTCCACCATGATGGTACCCAAGGTATCGAAGATTTAGTAGAAGTAGAAGTCATGGAAAAATACCTAATCTTAAACACATTTAACTCGAAAGGTTCATGCATCCTCATCATGCAATGGTTATAGACATAAGGTATAGACGGTAACCTTCAATTTCTACGTGTTACTGTACATTTACTTCTAGTAAAATGTGTTTAAACATTTGATTTGATCAGTGGACTTTATCAACTAAAAACACATTATATAACAGGAAATTGCATTTTCTACTTTATATCCCTAATTGTTTATTTCTGTAAAGCTGCTTTGCAACAGTGTCCATTGTTAAAAGTGCTACGTATATAAAATTGAACCGATCACATTCCGTTTGCCAATTTCAACTTTTATTCAATTCCTCCATGAGTTTTAAAAGATCACATGAAGCCATCATTTAGCAACATGAACATAAAGCACAAGATTCTGAATACATCAACACACCTCATATGTTCGGTACAGAACGCTTTAAATAGCTATTCGATCCACTCTAATCACTACTCTATGTAAAGAGAGTTATACGACACCATGCCATATTTACTAATTTAGTTATATTTGTCACTTTATTTCTGCCCCATTATTTGGCCATATTGCAAAACTGATCGTTAACAGGTTGTGCTCAAACAGCAGATCTGATGCTGCCTTGTATTAATACATTTAATGTATTAATACACAATTTGCTTGCCATTTGAAGCAGTCCATCAAAACATGGTTGAAGATGGGTGTTTCAGATGCCTAGGCAGCAGAAACCGCTGTGTAGTGCATTTAAACATCCTGACGTTTGACACCTCACGACTTGTGATTTGACCAGGCGTTTCTGGTTATCTGCTTATTTTATCGTTAATCATCTTCATTTAACAAGGGTGGGTCGTTCTCGCCAATATCTGCACAGGCTTGCTTGATTCGCTTTTGGACATGGTCCTCGTTGATCTTTTCCAGTTCATGAATCTGTAAGGACAGGAAGATGGGTGTATTTAAAGTCTGGCACGAGACAATATGGAAAAATATGGATTTGTAAACAAAATCTTTAAAAAAAATAATAAAAAATAATAATAATAATTCAGCTTCTGGTTTTCCTTATTTACGACACGCTGATTTGGGAAACATTGGTTTTCACCAAAAACACTGCACTCGAGAAGTGTTTTAAAAAGCACAAGTTTTAACAGTTCATTGTGTAATTACCTGTGCTAAGAAATCTGCCTCATTGTCACTGCTGATTTTCAGTCCAGACACAGTGTTAAAGAGATCATACACGTTCATGGCTTCTGCTACTCCAGCTTTCTGGAAAAACTTGGGAGAGGAAAAAAAAAATTATATGGATAAAACAATGCATTTTAGTACTGTAAACGTGCTCTAGCTCAATATACTAAAAAAAAAGTTGAATATTGTGTTGAACTGGGATACTGGGACACTGTACCATTTTGTACAGTGACACTTACTGTGGAGACGTTCCTGCAGTCCCGAAACAGAAACTCCAGACCATGAGGGTGAGAGTGCTCAACGGACTGGCTCACATCAATTAACCATACCTGTAGAACAATTACATATCATACCTCATACCATTAGTTTACAATCATTTAAAAAGGATTTAAATCTTATAGAAAATGAAAACGACTTCCTCACCTTTCCGTCATGCCAGAGCATATTATATTCACTCAGGTCAGCATGAACAAGGTTACAATGTTTAAACAGCTGCTGCATCATCTGTGGAGCGACACAAGTCAATTACAGAACCCTAGGAATAATATAATCTCCCCAAGTATGGTGTGAACTATTTTGGACAAATGGTTTATCTTGAAATATTATGTGTACTTTGGTCCGCTTACTTTGGTCCGCTTAAGCAATGGAATGACGGCAGTGTGACCTACATTTAAATTAAATCTTTACATGCACCATTGGACACATTAACAGTAAGAATTCCGTCCAAAATGGCATAAAACGTATGAGCCTTAAGGAAAACTGAATGTCCTACTTCTAAAAATTAAATAGCTAATGCGTATTTATGCTTCCTAATCAAGGTTCTGTGAAGGTTTAGACAAAGTCCCATAAATGGGACTGTTCTGTGAAGGAGTTGTGGATAGAAACCTGTGACGCCGACACTGCTGACACGGGTGACAGATAGTGATCCCCATGCATCGTGAGTGCTAACCAGGTGGGGAACAGCCAGCCATACAAGCTGACCTGGAGAGGATCCATATTTGCTTGAGCAAGGCTCTCTGTTGGTGTCCCACAAGGCTCAGTGCTGGGATGTCTTCCATTCTTCCTTTATACCCATTCCCTTAGTAAGCCATCTTAACATGGGATTTCATACCACTCATACCGACTCATACCGTTGATTAATCATGTCAGGATCTTGTGATTTCACTGGAGAACTCAGATCTCAGCTTTGGTCAGTGCACAGAAAAAACGTTGGGGTATCTGTGAACAATCAACTCTGCTTTTCTTTTCCCACTGCTAATCTACATTCTTGTGCCAGTTTCATCCATTTCTATCCACACAGGCCACTCAGGTGCTCGTTCAGTCAGTTGTTAGACTGGCAGGTCCACAAGTGCCATTCGACCTCTGAAACTGATCCGGAGTGCAGCTGAATAACTTAAGTTCTCCAATATCACGCCATTGCCATGTTCCAGGACCGAGCTACCTTAAAGCATGTATTACACACCGTACTAAACCACACTTCCTCTGATCCTCTAGCACTGCTCGACTGGCCCCACCATGTCTCTGTCTAAATGAAAGTCATGCATCAATAAATCTCTATTCTGGTGGAATGAACTTCCCCTAGATGGCTGAACAGCTGAAGACAAGCTCCAATTAGCAGTTAATTTAAAACAAATGTGAATTTTTGCCTCCCCAATAGGAGTTTTAGACCCATGTGCGTTAGTGAACCAGTATCAGGACTTATTTCTTGATACAACCTTCCAAACACATCTGTACGTTGCTCTGTTATAGGACCTTTATAAGGCATCTGCCAAATGTAAATCTTATGGGTGAAACCCCTGGGAGCTCAACAGCCTCTAAAATATTCAAATCAGCCCAACTGGCATCAAGAACCGTCCCACAGTCAGAGTTCGATATGAGCATTAACCAAAGCTCCTGACCTGTATCTGTAGGATTTTCTGCATCATGCTGCTGCCTCATGATTGAACAGGTATACTGATGTTCCCATTAAAGTGGACAGTGGGTGAAGTAAACTGGAAACATGCACAGATTTTGGGTATGCATGTGTACACTTGTATGTACCTGTAGAACTTGGTTATATGCTTTCTTCATGTCCTCAGACGTCAGCATGGCGTCTTTTATCTTAGGAGCTGGCACATGGTTCTGACCAATAAAAGACATCACAAGAATATGTTTCTTCAGAATCACCACTTCTGGGCAGTGAATCCCAGCTTTCTTCATCCTGTGTTTATGTCCAAGAGAAAGACATATAGTCAGAGTCGTGAAAAATAAAGACGTTGATAAAGTAGTTGTTATTTTAGCTATCCGCATAATACAACAGATTTGCAAGAACTGAAGACAGCTGCAGTAAAGAGCTGTCGGAGCATCACAAAGAAATAAATGACCAGTGGCTGAGGTTCTAGGTCACTGACTACAAAGAATAACCAGGCAGAGGTAGGAGTAATCAGTATTAATAGTGGCAATTTAATTAATGATGATGCTAGATTGCACAATTCATTTTGTCCACTTAAAAAGATGAGACACAAAGTGCTGGAACTCCTGCAATGTTCACAATATTTTAAAAAATTGTATAGCGCCTTTAACAATCGTCATTGTCACAAAGCAGCTTTACACTTTAATCAAAAGAAATTATGGAGGTTTGTATGAAATGTGAATGTGTATGAATCATGGATCAGATAGTCCCTGATGAGCAAGCCGAGGGCAGCGGCAGCAAGGAAAAACTCCCCGAGATGGCAATAGGAAGAAACAGCTAAAAATCACATATAAACACTGCACATATAAACTGTCTGACCAGAAGGGTCAAATTGTTGGCCTACATCATATTGGGTTAAAACCTGTTCAATACTTAAAAATTTTGAAACCTTGAAGGACAGCTGTGTGGTGTTAAATTAGTGTTAGAAAAGCTGTGAGAAAAAAAAATGTTATCAGACGAAGTTATTATAAAAACAAAAGCTATTAAAAAAACTAAACAAAAACAACGATATTTAATTTAATAGTGAAAGTAAAAACATTTCCACTCACACACAATGTGATGAGGGCTCACAGGATTGGGACCAACAGCTGTGTTTATACAGCACAAAGACTGGACTTTGCAACGGAAAAATGTCATGTGGTCTGATGAGCCCATAGTTAGCCTACATGACTCACCCATCATGCACAGGGGCCACTGTACGAGCCTCTGGAGGCTCTGCAGTGTTATGATCTGGGTGAATGTACTGAATCACCAGGTCCCTGATGCCATGGGCATATTCCATACTTTCAACTTTTTTGTAAAAAAAAACAACTATTTTTGTGTGCATGAGAAATAATTTTTCATCACATTCAACAAAATAATCAAAAGAGGAAATAAAAAGGAAAAAAAAAAAAAAACACTTTAACAACACGTTTAAAATATTAGTGTCTGAGGATGCTGGAGTCTTACCTGACCAGGTTGTGCATCTCCTTTTCAGCCCACAAATGGATGATCTTACGAGGGTTCAGCTTACTGTAACGCTCCCTAAAGCGGTAATCGTCCTTAATGTATTTGTCTCGGTTCCTGAATTCATTCAGCGTAGTCTTGAAGACCTTGAGGACGCACTCCTCTGGAATTTGCATCTCTTCAAAGCTGAGAGATAAAACTTTAGATTTAGAATGATACTTTATGAACCAACCAATTATTATGCTGAAAACAAATATTAACCTTTTTTTTTTTGGAAATTTACAATTAAAATGAGTGTCTTGTGTTTTCAGATGTGTAGCAAGATAACATTACAAAATACTGTAGTTTGGGAACCTCTATGCTAAACCCGAGTCCTCGTCCTCCACACATGCCCACAGAGCCGGCTCACACTCACCTCCCTCCGTCAGCATGGAACACCACAGACTCCTTCCCTGTACTGATACATCCATTAATGTTCTCCAGGATTCCTGCGTTCACCATTTTGTACATGAGCAGTCTGGTCTTGGAGTCCACTGCCTGCTCCTGTAGATGGAAACAATTAAAGCAAAAGCTTAGAAAAAAAACTAAAATCACTAGGTTTTCCTGGTTATCTAGATACAATGCGATTGTTTTTTCACCCCGAACTGCTTTTTGACTTAAGATGAGAGGACCTTTGTGGGAACAGAGTTCTCACTGTCTGATATTAATCCGGCTTTGAATGTTCGTCCATTACCTTTAAAACATTATTTTTATTGCTGTCACAACTGCTAGGCTAAATACAGCACCATATTGGAGGCCACTCGAGTTCCCTAACCCATCCTGGCACAGCATGTATTTATTGTACTTCTGGGCCTCAGGGGGATTCCCATGCTGGAAAAGGTTGACGGTAGGCCTTGTACTGTAGGTTCTACTGAATACAAATGTTAACACTACAGTATACAAGGACAACGCACATCATTCCCAGAAACTTTGTGACAAACATTGGAGGAATAGAAATGCCCCGATATAGAAATGTGATTGACAGATGTGCACATACTTTTGGCAAATGGTGTAGAAAACTTCACAAAGCAACTGAGAATCATTTTACATACTGTAGGAAAAACTTTGATTTTCTACTTGAATTACAATCACTAGAATTCAACCACAAGAAAAAGTTTAGCGTTTTAAAATATGGTTATACTTAAAGTTAAAGACTCTGAGAATATTTTAATTTGGAACCCTCAAATAAAAAAAAGAAAAAGAAAAAAAAAAACTGAGAACCTGGAAGGCAGACTCAAACTTAGCAGAAGTCCCTCAGACATTCACACAAGCTTAGGGTTTGAAAGGAGAAACTGTAACGATTTTAACCAGATTTAATATTATCCTGAAACTGGAGAATATAATTAAACGTAATGATTTTCAACATCATCCACATCTGTGTCTTCTGACAAACAAGACTCTCCTCATTGTTCCTCACACAGCTGAGCCCGGGTCACTCTGACACTGGTGCACAAACATCTCTGATTCAGTGGGTTTTGTTTTGCTGGATCTTTTGTCTGAGTGATCGCAGCTCTGTGATAAGTAGTAGTATTAAAAATAGATGCAGTCACTGGCTTCATCAAGGCAGAAATACAGAACGACTGAGAATAGGCAATGACTAAATGAGAAAAATATTGTAGGGTAAAATATATATTTTTTTTTAAAAAAAGCATGAACTGACTGAACTGAAAACTACCAAGGAGCTGGAAATCAGGGGAGAAGCGGGCCTAGAACACAACTGTGTGGGACACTATACTGTCTGTTAGCTAAACTCTAAACCAGTGAGAACTAGTCAAGTGGATTTAAAAACATCAGAATTAAAAGAGGGGGCGCTAATTTTTACAAATGACCATATCTATTCCTACAATAGTTTAAAATATTTTTTTTTAAAAAGGAGTGAAAGTTATTTGGTGAGTACTGCTAGCTTTTCCTCCTTGAATGCAGTCTGAGTTGCGGTGCAGGACTCACAGCGGTGGAGTGCTCCTTCTTCTCATGGAGCCGGGCACTGCGTCTCTGCTCGGCCTGACAATGTCTCTTCAGATGATTGTACACTTGATTCGATAACTTCAGGTCCATGCCTATCCCGTCACCCACATGCACCTCTGGAGCAAACTGTGCAACATGAGGGCATAGAAGATATACTGTAGGAGACGAGGTCAAGCAGAATACAAAGAAACAAATCCAAATGGAAGAAAATATATTATCTAGTAAACTGTTACACTACAATAATACTCATTAGTATTCAGGGATGCGACTTATCAGTATTGAAAAGGTGACAAAGGTCACGCAAAGGCATCACATCAGGCTGGAATCACGTTCACACTCAAACTTACATTATCCATGCGTGCAGTATTTTTGCGTCCGCAGACCTCCACATCATGTTTCGTGGTGATGTTCTTGCCTTTCCCTACAAAACCTTTCTTTGGTGTAGTGGTTGGCTTTTCTGTTAATCAAAAGAATAAATAAATTTAAAACTAATTTAACACATACACACATACATACATACACACACACACATACACACACACACACACATACATATACACACACACACATATACACACACACACATATACACACACATACACACACATACACACACACACACATACACACACACACACATACACACACACACACACACATACACACACACACACATACATACACACACACATACATACACACACACATACATACACACACACATACATACACACACACATACATACACACACACATACATACATACACACACACATACATACACACATACATACACACCCTTTTACTCAGCTAGCCCTCACCTTGCACTGTCAGCTAGGTCACACCCTGCCTTTTCAAATTCTAAAATTAAACTGCACCCACTACGAACAGACAGTAGCTGATAATGATTTAGTCATTTTTCAATGCTAAAAGGCATCTACTGTACATAGCATAGAGCATGAAAATGTCGGTTGCATTTATTCTTTTATTGTGTATTCTGAATATCTCTTTGGAAGCGTGCTTCATGTCAGTCAGTCATGCCCCAGGTCTGTTCTGCGTTATTTCTCTAGAGGTTCCAGTCAGGAGTATCAAGTAAAATATAAATTAAATACAAGCTACTGAATAAAACAATGACCTACAGTGGAACCTTGGATTACGAGCATAATTCGTTCCGGAAGTGGGCTTGTATTCCAAAACACTCGTAAACTAAATCATCATTTCTCATAAGAAATAATGAAAACTCAAATTATTTGTTTCACAGCCCCAAAATATAAATACAAAAAAATAAGTAATACAATCTATAAAATGAAAATAAAACAAATTAATCTGCATTTTACCTTAAAAAAAAGTACAACTAAATCCTGACCAATAAGTGTTTCCGTTGGTGCACGCAGGCGGTGTGTGCGACTACGACTACACAAGTAATAATACAGAATAATACTGAATAAGTCATTTGTGCATGACACTGGTGAACACGGATTAGGCTTAGTGTAACACTCACCAAGGCGATAAGGGTCGTGGCGCGTGTCCTGCCAGTCTACCTCGTCATCAGAGCTGTCGCTGTCCTCAAATGGGTGAACCATGCGGTAGTTTTCGAAGGAAATAGACACTAGACAGAACCAACAGTTCATGAATGCAAGTACTCAACTCTGTGTTAGAAATTAGGATGTAATGACATTTTCTTTTTCATTCATGCACATTCAATGAATTTATTAAAATCAGAGAAAAACTAAACTCGTAAAATACTTGCTCTTAAAGTCTTTTCATTCATAAACCGTACCACATGATCCACATACTGGACTTTGACTGAAGACTACATGTCTGCTGTAGAACTGTGGCTTATTCATAGCACTAATGACTCACTGCTCAGTATATGGATTTACGATGTACCTTTGCTCTCTCCGTTGAATTTCTTTTCTTCTATGCGTAACTGTGTGTCAAATTCCCTGTCGAACTCCATCTGAAGCATCTGAGCCAACATCAGGTCGCTAGCTGTATCCGCGTCCTGCTGGAAACTGGCAACATCCAGGTCACTGCAAAGAGCAAAACTTAACCATCAACACAGCGTGTTCATTTTGCGACAGGCTACAAAACACACACGTCCACATAACCGTCAGAACTGCAAGAAGACTCTGTAGAAGAGAGTCAGAGCTCAAACTGAATAAAATGATAATCAGGTAAAGCAAACCAACAGCATGGCCTACGGACTCACTCAGGGCAGGTGGTGGAGGGGTTAAACTCCTCATGTAGCTGCTTGGCCAGCTGTTCACTCATCACATCTGTCAGAGAGGAAGTGGTTGCTGGGACGTTTACTTTACCCCATGGGTTCTGAATAAAAAAAGAAAGAAAGAGGAAGTTCAAGTACTACTTGAATGCATCAGAAAAATCATTACTGAAAACCTTTTGCAAAGAGTACCCCGAGTTTTTCCTTAAAGATAACCGAGACTATCCTCCATAACTGTAAAATACTGTACGCAAGTTTAATACCAACTTAAAGAGGAGGAATAATAATATATGACTAGAAACCCCTAAAAGATTCCAAAATATATGCAGAAACGGCTCTCCCAACAGTGTGCTCCTACTCTAAACTACCGCTTGAGTTTTGTGGGAACAGCTAAGTGTTAACCCTGTGTAATGCCAGATGAAATCTGATTATTCAGTGATGGTTGTGTTTTTTGTATGACTAATTATATCAGTCCCAAAAATCTCATTACATATTACTAAATAGATGCAGAATACAAATACTGTATTGCATTTAAAGGAATTTATTACACCAGAGAGCCTAGAGTTGCTTATGGAATGTGCCTAATTTAGTAACATGGAAGACACCGACATCTCCAGAGCTCTGGGATTTTATTAGACTTTTTTGATAAAGTAACTACATGTTATAATCTGTTCTTTTTTTGCTTGTTTGTTGGGTTAGTTTATAGAAGTTGTTGAGGACCATAGAAATGTCATCTTGGCCATGCTCAACTGTGTTCCACAAAAACACAACCATTCCCCCCAGCCGGACTTAAAGTAAATCCATGGATGCATCCTGTTGGTGCCAAATTCTGACCCGAATATCTCTGTGCCTCAGCAGACATCAAGATTTTTCTTCAGCTATCCCGTTTCTGCCCACTGCAGCATCAGCTTTCAGTTCTTGGCTGACGGTAACATGATGTGTTCGGCTGCCTTTAAGCACTTTTGCCTCACGGTTTGACATTCCATGGCTTCTGAGATGCTTTTCTGCTTACCACAGTTGTACAGAGTGATTATGTAGTTATATCTGGTTAATCTGGTGTATTTTTAGAGATAATTTTCTATTACTGAGTTAGAGCAGAGGGAGCTCAGTGGTTAAGACATTGACTACGGTCTGGAAAGTCACAAGTTCAAAACCCAGCACCACCCAGTTGTCAGTGTTGGGCCCTTAACTGCTTAGATGTATAATGAGATAAAAATGTAGTCATTCTGGAAAGGGCGTCTCCACAATGCTGTAAATGTAAATGTAATGTAAATGTAGTTCAACCCAATGTGGATATTGTGTATTGACCCCGCTCATCAACGAGGACGTTTGTGTCCGCAGAACTGCTCCTCAGTATTTAGTTACCACAGTAGAGGATCTTTTTCTTTACGGTGGTAAATAAATTCTAGGGACAGTTGTGTGTGAAAATTCTTTTCAGTCCCAGGATTAATTTGCTGAGTCACAGTCGATGTAAATAAGCCTGTGCTGAGCCGCACCCTGACACACAGCAGCCGACAACAGGCCTCTGAGGGGAATAAAGTCGGCGAAAAGTAATAAAACTATATATAATGAAAAAGTAGCAAAAGCAGAGAATTTTTATCCTTACATTATTATTATTATTAGGCTGGAACATTAGAGACAGGTGTATACACTTCACGAGATCACGGTGGATTTTGCCTTACGCGTCCCCTTTAAATAGAATCATCCGGAAGTTAGCGATTACGTCATTTTATTGATTCGTTCCAACGTCAAAACAAGATATCATGCTTTTATTAATATCTCATCATCTCATGGGGGAAATCCATGTATGACATACAGGTCGAAACCTTTAACAAATCAGGGCAGCGTGACAGGTCTGAAAAGCGAACTGTGTAATGTCATTAAACACGATCAAGTGTGTAGAGATAATTTTTTAACGCTACGTATAACATTTAAGTTTCAAAACTGTAATCTATAACCAGTTACAGCACAAAAACACCGCGTGACAACCCTACAGCACCATTAGTGTGCGAGTTACTGCCGTGTGTTACTACAGGAACAGGCCTCAGTCGGACAGTCACACATCTCACTGCTGTTATATAAAGCGGATAATCGCTTAACACTTATTCATTTACACTAACACACACTCTCACTGAGGGACCTGTACAACAGACCCGTAACGCAGGAGACTCACCTTTATTCCCTCTTGGCCTGCGCTCACTTGATCCATATCGGCAACTCACGGTTTATTTCCAGATCGAGCAAATTTAACCAATAAATTACTTAAATTCTCAGCTAAGACAGAGCTTATACTAGCGGCGGGTGTGTATGTGTGTTAACTATGCTTACACGCCTATTCAAACCTGACCTCAAACTCAGACACTTATTAAAAACCGACCGTGCTCGGGTTCTTGTGTTAACGTCACTGCGATTAGTCGTCAGGAGCAAAAAATAGACTCTTCAAAATAAAAGCCATTGAACGTTTTTTTTAAATAAAAAAAAATAAATAACAGAGCATCCAACAGAGTTAACAGAGTATCGAATTTATTAATATCATAAGAGAATATTTTCTTTGGTATTTACATAATTTTTATGACTTACTTATCTTTAAACAATAAGGCAAAAATGATTGTTTTCGTACTGATCTCATGTATTTTGGCAGAACGTAGATTCCTCGAACCCGGAAACCGGACGTAATCTTTTATCCTAGCTTTACGTGTCCAGCTGAGTTTACGTACCGCGGTAAAGTTCAGTTTCTAATGGATGCGCAGTGTCCATCACTGTTTATCTATTTTTATCTATTTTATTTAGTTACTTCCAAAAAGTTGGCTTTCTAACTGATGAATTTAGCACGAGTTATTCCAGGGATTTTGTTCTGTATGTTTTTTGTCGGATCCTGTTTCGCAAATAAGGTGAAAAACTTCTATCAAATTATAAGTAATACAATACACATCATTTAGGCCATTTATTCCAGTTAACTGGCATTCTGTTTATATTGATAGTATATATTATTGTTATTGATATTGTATTTTATATGGGAATTTTGCGTGTTCATGTTCATATTCAATGTAAAATGCTAAATATATATATATACTTTCTTATTATTTTTCCAGTATGTTCTTTCTGTCCTGAAGTTTACCTACCCCACCCTGTTCCAGGGGTAAGTCTGACCAGGCTGCATTAATATCTGCTCCATGCACTTTAGTAGCAAATCTCAGTCATTTGTTTTTATTTTTTGCATATTCTTCACTCCATGATCATTAGAGATGGGGGTTCAGTTATAAATCAAATTATTTTGTGTGGTGATTCATGGACTCCAGAACTGTGTTTTGTTTTTGTAACTATTTTAGGTTTATAATTAACCGACCGATCAGAAGTTACCACAATTGGCTGGTTTTCAGTGATCACCGGTCATGGACGATCAACCTCAGATATAAACGATTCTGTACCGAGAGCAGACGCTCAGGAACACATTTTTTATTGCGTTACATTATCAAAAAAATCACACGGCCTTTAGAAGATCGCTACATTAGAAGCTTCTCGCAGCCACTCAACTCACGCGCTCACTGTCAAGTTGAGTTTTGAGACTTTAGAGACGTTCTTTATAATCCTACAGGTGGCGCACTCTAAACTATTTAGACATTTTCATCCCCTGTGAAAATGTGTAAAAGTGAAGTATATGCTACATTTGTTTATGTAATAATTATGGTGGATGATATGACAGAGATACAAACTTCTCAGTAACAATTTAGCTTTCTGTTTAATATACATTGAAGTTAAATGCTAAACATTTGCATTTGAGTTTGTATTTTTTAAAAGTTGCGCGTGATTTTTAAGTGAGAAAGCTAATGTTATAAGAAATAGGCTACATTTCAGTTTTTTTAAGGGAAAAGTGTAATAGTAAATTGGTATACTTATAAAATCATGATACTTATAGAATCGCAATTTGAATCGAATCAGCACCTAATATAATATCGTATCAGGATATGATGATCGTATAACCATATGCGACTGGTGAATCGCATCCCCAATGATCACCTTGTTTTAACTTGCCTTTTTATTTTTTTATTTGCCAATTATAAATATTTATAAGTTGCTGTTCATAAAAACATCCTCTTTATTTATGATTTTTTTATCAACTGATAACTGCTTTGTGCTTGTCTGTTTCTCGTTGACCACCAGGTGGCAGACCTGCGCTGGAGCTCTTCTGCTTTGGCTGACTGGAAAACTGGGATGGGTGGAAATAAATGGGTTTCCCAGGTAACAAAATTATGCTGCATAAGTTTGTAGAGTGGTAGTTTATTAAATAGTTATAAAGCTCTTCCGTTTCTGAAAAAGTCCAACAAAGAAGTGCCAAAACATACGGTTCCTTGAATGTCCACTAGGAGCTGTATCCAAAAGTGAGTCAATCCTCGTAGACCCCCATGTTAAAATGCCTAAATTTACAATGGGAGTAAACATGTTTGCAGACTCGTTTTGGTCTCCACAGCTAGATTCTCCATTCATGACACACATCAATTAAAATTACATCACGCCATTAAATTATACATAATAAACGTGGCAGGTTTGAGTGACTTCTGCATTGCAGGTGTTTACTAAGTTATCTTAGTAAATCTTGTCTTTAATGAGTTCTTTTCTTAATGCCAGCTAGATAAAGACTGCTCCATGAGGTATTCTAGAAAAGACAGATTATGACACCAAATAAAAAAGGACACGTAACGGCAAATAGAAGCAAAAATATAATTATTTTAGCACTTGTTTATTTTAATATTAAAACGCAGTTAAGTCCTTGGCAGATTATATGATTTTTAACCTGATAAACACAATGTTAGACTTCGTATGTGTACACTTAGACTCACTCAGGAGCTTGAATAGGATGCATGTTTTTTGACATTATAGGCTTTTAATTAATAACAAATCTCTTGTGATCATCTTAATATAAATGTTTTTTGGATAAATCAGTTTTATAATGGAGTATTAATAATAACTGTTATTAAAATGATCAGAGCTGCAGCAGTGTCCTGGCTCCCGGGATCCATCCTATTTTTGGGGAACATATACGGCGGATCCAGGGCCTTGTCCATTCTGGTACGTCTGTTATTTCTGTATAGATAATGATAACGCTAAATTACAACTGCAATGTCTCTCATTTTTAACCGCTTGTTTGTTTGTTTTATGCTTAGCCTGTCCCATTCTTTTTTGTGTTGCAAAATGTGTCCGAGGCGGTCTCCTCTCTGCTCTATAGAGTCACTCAAAAAGGGGTAAGCACAAAAACACTTTTTTTGTTGATCACAAGGTACATTGTTACATATTTCTCCACTGTAGATACTGATACACACGTACTATTATACTGTATATGTACACATTCATATTGTACTTCCATAATGTTGTATTATTGTTTAGGATGTATATTTTCCTTTCTCAAACTCATTAAAGAGGTTTAAAAAAAATACAACTCTGTGTGTGTATGTATATTAACCCCAAATTTTATATTAATAAATGCAAAAAAGCAACAATACTTTTCACATAATTCAATAAAGTCAAATTCTAGATTCACTACACCTAAAGGGAAAAAAACCCCTAAACCTAACCTACAGAGAGCAAATGTCAAACTCAGCCTATGCCGTCTGATCCGTCTCACCTGTAGAGCTCGTGCAGCTAAAGCACATCGTCACATGATTTTAGTCGCTGCGACTGTCTACCGGTTTTACTCGCACCGCCACAGACGCCAGCCTGCCTACACCTTGTGCCGAGCCCCGAGAATTCTGCTGTCTATTAATTGTCTAGACGGTCAATTTAAACATTATAAGTCAAAATTGTATCACGCACATGTGTGATATGGCGGAGTTACCGCTCATCCTGGATCAAAATTACAATATAATAGCTAATATATCGTCTCCAGTCTCCGTATGAGTAATGAATGACTGTCGTATGTTAAATGTGTGTTTAGATTTGGGTTTAAGTATCTGAATACAAGACATTTAATTATGTCTGACTCCAAAAAATAGCCTCTCTTGTGTATCTCTTGCGTATACGATTCGTATTGCGCTCCTGTAGGTATCAGGGTTTTATAAATATCCCAATCCAATCAAAAAAAATGTTCACCTGAGGCAGGACTTGAACCCTCGACCCTGGTACTTTCGGTAACAACATTCGATAGTTATTACACCCTCACAACAGCGTGAGTAATAGTACACTGGAAAGCAATAATGTGCCTGAAATGTATATCTAACGGTGCACACACACACACACACACACACACACACACACACACACATACACATGTGCTATATAGTAAAAAAGGTTTCAGAATCATCAAGTTTTTTGATGATGAGGCTTTACAGCATGAAAACAAAACAACAGAATATAAAATCTTAACACTTTCTAATGTCAAACTATGAGTTTCCTAAATATCCAAGAATGACCATGAAATAATGCAGAGTTTTTGTTTTCTGGTTTTACTCTATGAAGAAGTCATCATGGATGAAGATATTCAGGTAAAGGTTTATTTTATTCTCATTATCGAGGAATATAAAGTCCTGCTAACAATTATTGGCATCCCTGTTTAAGATGTGTTCTTAGGCTTTTAATTAAAAAAAATTAATGCAGAAACATAATCTCAACCTGAAATCTCAAGTGAATAATTAAAAAAAAATCCATTACTATTTAAAAAAATATATAAAATCACCTGTTCCATAATTATTGGCACCCCTAACAATTCCAATAAAATAAATGTAATTGGAGCATTTCTGTTTTTTTTTTCTTTTTCTGTAGTTTATAAAGTTGATGAGAGTATCTAGAAACTATTAATTAATAATTCATGACTTCCTGTTTCCCTGTGATATAAACATGATGTGAGACAGAGGCCGGTTTCTCTTATTCACTGTTCAATATGGGAAAGACAAGAGAACAAGTACCAAGTAAGGTAGAAGTGTGTCAACATTCATAAGTCAGACAATGGATACAAGAAAATAGCCACCCATCTAAACTCGCCCATATCCACAGTCAGAGGAATCATTAAGAAGATTCAAACAACTTGAACAGCAACACACAAGGCTGGACAAAGACCAAAGTTTATCCTGACACCACGCACAGTGAGGAGGATGGGAAGAGAAGTAAAAAAATCTCCAAAGCTCACTTATACACTCACCTAAAGGATTATTAGGAACACCTGTTCAATAATGCACCATGTCACAAAGCTCGAATCATTTGGTTTCTTGAAAAGTTCACTGTACTAAAATGGCCCCCACAGTCACCAGGTGTTCCTAATAATCCTTTAGGTGAGTGGCATCAAAAAGTGGCATCTTGGAGTTTGCTAAGTGGAGCTAAGACTTTTTGGTCAGAAGAGACTAAGATAGAGCTTTTTGGCAACAAACACTGTCTGGGTCCAGAGTAAGACAAAAGATGAGTATACGGAAAATGACCTCATGCCCGGTGTGCAGTAGTGGTGGTGGATCTGTGATGATGTGGGCCGGTTTCTCCTCCAAAGGCCCTGGGAACCTTGTTAGTGTACATGGAATCATGAACTGTCTGAAATATCAGAACATTTTAAATCAAAACCTGATGTCCTCTGTCAGAAAGCTGAAGATGGATTGTGAGTGGGTCTTTCAGCAGGATAACGACCCAAAACATGTGATGAAATCTACATAAAAATGATTCCGCAGACAGAAAATCAAGCTCCTCTCATGGCCATCTCAGTCCCCAGACCTCAACCCAACTGAAAACCTGTGAGGTGAGCTGAAGAGGGGATCAACCAGGACTCTGGATGATCTAGAAAGATTGGTCAAAGATCCCTCTGTGTTCTCCAATCTTGTGAAATGTTATAGGAGGAGATAAAGTGAGGTCTTGGGGTTGTACAAAGTATTAACATATAACACATAAGTATGAACAATAGTTGTGGCACACATGATTTCATGTCAAATAAAATATATTTCTTAATGTGGAATTTTTCTCCACTGAATAACTGTACTTTAATCAAAGGTCGGATTTTTCTCTTTTTTGCATTGTGGTTCTCACTCACTCATCATCTATACCGCTTAATCCTGTATTCAGGGTCACGGGGGCCTGGAGCCTATCCCAGGAGACTTGGGGCACATGGCAGGGTACACCCTGGACAGGGTGCCAATCCATCACAGGGCACAGACACACACTCACTCATTCACACACTTTGGGCAATTTGGGAACGCCAATTAGCCTAACCTACATGTCTTTGGACTGTGGGAGGAAACCGGAGTACCCGGAGGAAACCCAGCAAGCACGGGGAGAACATGCAAACTCCATGCACACAGAGAAGGGAACCGAGCCTGGCCGGGGATCGAACCCGGACCATGGCGGTGCAAGGCGACAGTGCTAACCACTACACCACCGTGCCGCCGCATTGTGGTTCTATATTGTTTAAATAAAAAATGAATTTATTAGAAGCCTAAGAACACATCTTAACCAGGGGTGCCAATAATAGTGACCAGCACTAAAAAACTTTTTTGGTAAGCATTTTTAGTAAGTGTTGATTGGGCACAGCAGAGGTGCAGGCATTTCCCGTATCCCATGTTGATTATCGCATGTTGGTCTCATTTCATTTTTAAGATCAAATATCATAACCCAAGTTTCAGTGCTTTTTTCTGGAATTGGCAAACAGACACATGTACAGTATATTATATTACTCCAGACAGCATGCTTTACACATACAGCTTAACTGTAGGCATTTCTCAGCAAAAGGATGCATCTTATTAGCAGTTCTGTCCGAGTAATGTAGATTTCTAATTATCTCCAGTGAGAATCTGATGGTGATCTCAGCTGTTACACTTACACTTCAAAACCTCCAGGTAAAGCAGATGATCTCTTTTTCCTACAAAACAACATGCATGAAAAACAAGCTGTTTAAAGGTCTTCACATGTTTTTGCATCTCGACCTCCAATCATATTATCAAACGTAACAGCTTTTTGTTACATTAAATGAAATCATTTCTTTAAACTACCAGATTTTAGCTCTTATTGTTTAACCCTTAATCAGGCAAAGAACCAGTTTTGCTAAAGTGCCGGTTTCAGTATCTCCAGACAAAAACACATATTGGTAGAATTTATTATATTTTTTTAACACATTTTTTTTTTTTATATGCAAATTTGACTTTGGATGTGTGAGGAAACATGTGGTAACCTCGCTCACTTTGATGTGCAACTCAAATGAAGACACTGAAAATTGTTGGGGGAAAAAAAAAAATCACAAAACCTATATTAACTTGTACACACAGCCAGCCAAAAGAATGTATAGACACTTCAGGAAAACTATTTAAATACAAAATGTATTGCTATACATTATACAGCAATATACTGTAAGTGATAATGTTATAATCAATATTATATTAATATAAATACATCATACTACTTTTTTTTTGGCTGACTCAGTATATATTACATTATGTATAAAAGTCTTAGGCGCCTGCACGTGAATAATGAAAGTAGAGCAGTAAATAATGAAAGAGTCAGAAAGTCTGTATTTGTCGTGATGACACTTTGAGGACTCTTTAGTTTCAGGCGCAGTTTGTGCAGTTCTGTAAGGAAATGAGTTTGACTCAGCATCCTGCACGCACAGTTCCTCTGATGCACCTGCCTCTTTTTTGCGTGCAGAATCCTGCAGTTTCTATTTAGAATTTTTTTTTTTTTTTTTTTTTTATCTAAAAGTGGTAGCTTATATAAAATGCAATTTTTTTTCTGGTGTGCAAATTTTTTTTATTTTATATTTAAAACAATTGTATCTTCTAATTTTGTGGTGGAATACTGATGTTTTAAAATCTGATTTTTTTTGTACAGATTCAATAATAGTCAGAAAATATATATATTTTTAAATCTATAACAAAGTTTGAACTAAAAAAACGCAGGTTGCCTAAGACTTTTGCACACTTATTTATTGTTTTTAAGTATATACAAAGCTAAGTGTGTCCATCATGTGGCATTATTATTTTGTTGAACAGGGTTAAACAAGGTCAGATTTTTGTCCTGGATATTACTGATAATAACTTCTTAGTAGCCAAATTAATTATACAGCAGACTCCAATTACATTACATTTGCTGATGCTGAACTTTATTCATTAGTTTGGCGTAATATAAAAGTCTTTTTGGTTGTCCTCTGTTTGCATAATGACCCCAGTTTGGGATAAACGGTTATGCCTGGGCGATCGTCCACTTTTGCTGCGTTGGTGAGTCTGTTTATTTAATTTAGTCATTTTGGACATTATTACGTCTACAGTGTTCATTATTATTGGTGGGTTATTTTACTCCATACTGTATATCCTGGGTCTTTTCCTGATCAACCAATTTAGATGCAAGTACAATTTTCATAGTCTCAGCTTATTTGTTTGTTTGATATTTCCCAGGCTTTGTCTCTAATTTTAGTCATGGCTGATTTTCTCTACTATCGTGCGACAGCTATCTACCAGCCGTCATATCACGCTCCCTGTGAGGCACGAGAAACCAGACAGCTGTGTGTTCATGTCGCTTCTCAGGCAGCACATTGGGTTGGCTTAGCATGCTAAAGAAGAGAAAGCATGGTCGGATTTGCTCTCTTGGTCGTCCTCCGGCCGATGTGAAGGAAGTAAAGTCACAATGACCAGATGATGGAGGGGAAAATATTCCTGTTGCACCTCTTCAGCAGCAGAATCACCCGTACATGTGTGGTGATTCTGTAGCTGGAGAATTATCTGTGGTTTTTACATGATAACATGCCCATGATTAATACGGCATGTCATTGTTATTTAAGAGATGTGAAAATTTGGAATATTGTACATAGACAGAAAGATATCTAGACAGATATACAGTACACATACGTACACTATTGTCCCCAAAGGCAATTCAAACATAAAAAGGACATAAATTTCACCTCATAGACGTTATTGATTTAAAAAATGTATATATATATATATATATATACAGTGTATATGAATCTTGAATTGTAAAATTACCACAAATGCATTGCTGATTTCTTCTGCTTGGTGGTTTGATGGCAATATAATCATCTCTATATTAAATACAGTACAATAAATATACATTGTCACACAAGCATGTTGTGAATATCAGCATGGCTGGGCCTCAGACACAGCCAGTGACAGCAGTGATATTCATTTAATTTAACAGTTGTTATTTTATACAGTCGTGGCCAAAGGTTTTGAGAATTACATAAATATTGGAAATTGGAAAAGTTGCTGCTTAAGTTTTTTAATAGCAATTTGCATCTACTCCAGAATATTATGAAGAGTGATCAGATGAATTGCATAGTCCTTCTTTGCCATGAAAATTAACTTAATCCCGAAAAAAAAACTTTCCGCTGCGTTTCGTTGCTGTCATTAAAGGACCTGCTGAGATCATTTCAGTAATCGTCTTGTTAACTCAGGTGAGAATGTTGACGAGCACAAGGCTGGAGATCATTATGTCAGGCTGATTGGGTTAGAATGGCAGACTTGACATGTTCAAAGGAGGGTGATGCTTGAAATTATTGTTCTTTCATTGTTAACCATGGTGACCTGCAAAGAAACAGGTGCAGCCATCATTGCATTAAAAATGGCTTCACGGGCAAAGATATTGTGGCTACTAATATTGCACCTAAATCAACAATTTATAGGATCATCAAGAACTTCAAGGGAAGAGGTTCAATTCTTGTTAAGAAGGCTTCAGGGCGTCCAAGAAAGTCCAGCAAGCGCCAGGATCGTCTCCTAAAGAGGATTCAGCTGCGTGATCGGAGTGCCACCAGTGCAGAGCTGCTCAGGAATGGCAGCAGGCAGGTGTGAGCGCATCTGCACGCACAGTGAGGCCAAGACTTTTGGAAGATGGCCTGGTGTCAAGAAGGGCAGCAATGAAGCCACTTCTCTCCCAAAAAAAACATCAGGGACAGATTGATCTTCTGCAAAAAGTATGGCGAATGGACTGCTGAGGACTGGGGCAAAGTCATATTCTTGGATGAAGCCTCTTTCCGATTGTTTGGGGCATCTGGAAAAAGGCTTGTCCGGAGAAGAAAAGGTGAGCGCTACCATCAGTCCTGTGTCATGCCAACGGTAAAGCATCCTGAGACCATTTATGTGTGGGGTTGCTTCTCATACAAGGGAGAGGGCTCACTCACAATTTTGCCCAAAAACACAGCCATGAATAAAGAATGGTACCAAAACACCCTCCAACAGCAACTTCTTCCAACAATCCAACAACAGTTTGGTGAAGAACAATGCATTTTCCAGCACGATGGAGAGAACTAAGTGGCTCGGGGACCAAAACGTTGAAATTTTGGGTCCATGGCCTGGAAACTCCCCAGATCTTAATCCCATTGAGAACTTGTGGTAAATCCTCAAGAGGCGGGTGGACAAACAAAACCCCACTAATTCTGACAAACTCCCAAGAAGTAATTATGAAAGAATGGGTTGCTATCAGTCAGGATTTGGCCCAGAAGTTGATTGAAAGCAGCCCAGTCGAATTGCAGAGGTCCTGAAAAAGAAGCGGCAACACTGCAAATACTGACTCTTTGCATAAATGTCATAAAAACCTTTGAAACGTATGAAGTGCTTGTAATTATATTTCAGTACATCACAGAAACAACTGAAAGAAAGAACTAAAAGCAGTTTAGCAGCAAACTTTGCGAAAACTAATATTTGTGTCATTCTCAAAACTTTTGGTCACCACTGTATATATATAAATAAAGGTTTGGACACACCTTCTCATTCAATTTGAATTTGTATTATGGCAAGAAAAAAGCAGCTAAGTAAAGAAAAACGAGCGGCCATCATTACTTTAAGAAATGAAGGTCAGTCAGTCCGAAAACTTGGGAAAACTTCGAAAGTGTCCCCGAGTGCAGTCACAAAAAGCATCAAGCGCTACAAAGAAACTGGCTGACATGCGGACCGCCCCAGGAAAGGAAGACCGAGAGTCGCCTCTGCTGCGGAGGATAAGTTCATCGAGAAACCAGCCTCAGAAATCGGCGGTTAACAGCAGCTCAGATCAGAGAGCAGGTCAATGGCACACAGAGTTCTAGCAGCAGACACGTCTCTAGAACAACTGTTAAGAGCAGACTGTGTGAATCAGGCCTTCATGCTAGAAGATCTGCTAGGAAACCACTGCTAAGGACAGGCAACAAGCAGAAGAGACGCGTTTGGGCTAAAGAACACAAGAAAGAACACAATAAAGAAAACTCTTTGAATGAGAAGGTGTGTCCAAACTTTTGGTCTGTACTGTGTATATATGAACAGCCCCAATATGACAAAATATCATTTACAATATTTTTGCTCTGTCACTGTGAAAGAAAAAAAAAGCAACATCAACCTCAAAGCAGAAGAAATCAGCAATGCATTTGTGGTAATTTTACAATTGAAGATTCATACATATTTATGGGATGTGAATTATATATATATTTTTTTTAAAAATTTTTTATTAATAACAGTCTAGAGTGAGACATGTTGGCGTGCAGTGCAGTGTGACCGACAGCCAGGCGTAAACGTACTAATGGATTTCATGTTACAAGCTATTAATTCTTTGGAGTTCTTCTTCTTCTTCACTGCTTGTCACATCCGATGCGTGCACCAGAGCTAACTGTTCTATAATATTACAGCAGTAAAGTATATAAATGCAATGCAATATAATTACTGTAATCATGTTCTGTTTTCTCGTCTATTTCAGGGTCATACAAAGTGTTCCAGAGGAACTCAAAGTCCAACCATCTGAGGTGACCGTGTGGATCAGTTGTGTTATCATGAACAGACACGACTAAGATAAATGATGAATAACATGTGATCAAAATCATGTGGCCTTATATTATTAGATCTAATTACTCTTTTTAACCATGAATATTTAATGTTTTTTTCTTCAAACCTAATTGCAGAAAGAAAAATGAAAGAAAAATAGCACGCCCTGCCCTGCACATTTTAGCGTTTCAGCTCCAGACACACCTGATTTAACTAATCAGCTAATTAACAGCCTTTCTGAGGTCAAATTGATGTGATGGAGCAGGGAAAACACTAAAGCGTGCAAAACATGGAGCTCCCCAGGACCAGGGTGGAGAATGTTGTACACGACCTCTCGCGGCCCACCTGCAGTCCATAAGAGGAAGGAACCGGACTCAACAGGGGACACATCCTCATTTGGCTGATAACGGAAAGCAGGGATCGATCTGTGTTAGGAGACTGGAAGTTCAGTCTGACAGGAGAATTAATTTAATAAGGAGTCCAGGGTGTTATTGGAGGCTCGGGTAGACTGTAGGAAAGTCAGGAAGTCCTGAACTATCAAGCGACTGCAGTCATGAGTCATATTTAAAGAAGACATCAAGCAAGCGCAGTATGCTGATGCGACTCTTAACTCTTAGTTGAAGGCTTTCAGGAAATAACACACCCTGGTTTGAGCGCCGAAGGTATTCTGTTTTTTTCAGGGCAATGCACAACCTCGTACTGCCCCCTGCACCACGTGCACATTACAGGAACAGAAACTTACTCCAAGCCATTTCCACGTGTGAGTATGTGAGCCATTAAAGGAGCTCAGATGTGAAGCAGGCAGCCCAATCATGGCTCTGGTGTACTGAGACGCTTTCTATGATCTTGAAATAATCCAAGTGCATCAGTGTAGAAGATTAGATTATAGAGAGAAATAACCTTACTAATGTTATGCTGAAAACTGTGTGGTGTTATTTTGTACAAAAAGTCCTGGTTTGACCTGAATGAACCTCAGAATATGCACAAGTACAAAGATTAACGTGTATATATTTATGCAGTATTGGAATGGCAAGGCTAATGCATTTGTTTTGCTACAAACTGAAGACTAGATGTCATGTTAGGTTTTTGTAAAGAGGTCACAGCTCTGAATGTTCGTTGTTGGTCCGAGCCCTGGGTTTCGCCTGCGTGTATTTGATCCCGAAAAAGGATAAACCAGCATAAAGACCAGCGAGCTGTCCATGGGAGAAAAAAAGCTACTTTGAAGCTGAGAAAGCACGTTAAATCTATTCAGGCTATTGCACAAGCAGTGTTTTCTTTTTAAAAACCACAGATTGGAATGTCCTGACCAAGAGAAGGAACCCCTGATGTGTTCAGACTGATGATAGAATAGAACAGTCGTTATTGTCTTTGCAACAAGTACAACGAAATTTAAAGTGCCATCCATCAATGCAAAAAAAAATTATTTTTAATGATGATGTGCTGGTGCAGTTATTGTAAGCAAGGAAAATGCAGCCAAATATGAAGTATTATATATTTAGTTTTTAATGATTTTGTTCACATGAACCTGTATATGCAGGAATAAGAACTGGAATTCTGTTCTATGGGATGCGCTATAAACCCATAAGCTCAAACCCAGGAGACTTACTGTAAGTGTGTAGTGAGTGTCAGATATTTCATCTGAATGTTTGTGTGTTGAATTTTACAGCGATCTTGAACAACAGTTAATCAACTACACAGTCAGGTAAATAAACCCACGTACACTGGTCTGTTACAGTCGTATCACTTTGCTCTTGAGAGTAATTCTGTTCTTTTTGTTTGATTTTTAAGCATCTTGCTGTTGGCGACTGCAGCGCATCCTACAGGTGATCCAGCGTCTATTCCTCAGTGACGTTTACATGGTGCATTGTGGTTTAATGATATCAGGGGAGCGTCTTGTGATGAATCTCCATCTGCATTTGTTATCTCAAATGTGTTCATTTCTTTTTATTAGGTGATCTTTTTGGTGCTCTGGATTTTCCTTTCCGCAGATCCTATGAGTTCTACAGTGGATGTTTTGCCAGGTAGGGAAAAAAAAAAAAAAACCTTCAGGATGTACAGTATTATTGCGTTATAATATACATAATATATATAATATATAATATACATTTGCGTTCTGATGTTAATTTATATAAGATGGTGATATAACTAAAGATCTCAAAGAGGTCAATAATTTATAATTCTACTGTATATGTACAGTACTAGTGAGTCTCTGTGTGTGTGTGTGTGGGTGTGGGGGGAGGGGGGGTTAATTAAGTAAAAAAAAATCAAACCCATACTGTGAAAAAGTATTTGCTCCTTACTGGTTGTATATTTTTGCATATTTGTTAATTGATTGAGATCAACAAACTTGTTTTATTATTACTCACAGATAGCTACAAAATGCAGTTTTTAAATGATTGTTTCATTTAATATTGGAAAAATGTGTCCAGACCTGCCTGGCTCTATGTGAAAAAAGAATTGCCCTTAAGCCTGATCAGTTTGTGATCACACAAAACAAAAATTCTGTTAACCATACGCAATTATATTCCTTATATTAGCAAAATATATATATATTATAACTATAAGCCCAATGTTATACTGTGACTCAAGTGAAAAATGGAACTTGATGTGCTAATGCAATGTCCTTCTCAACAGTGCTGTACTTGGCTTTTTCCTGGTGCTAGCCTGGGTAAAGCTGAAGAGCAGACTTTCCTTGGTGCACTGCGCAGTCTGGCTGTTCGTGGCCAAGGTCAGAGACTTTCTCCTTTCATACTCATTTATTACACATGAATGAGATAGATGAGTGAAGATTTTGGTTTGCTCTTTATTTTTAAATGTCCTGAAAATGTTTCATTATTTTGAAGGAATAGTGTATGTATAGGTAGGTACATGTAGTACAACGTAGTGTATACGAATAGTGTAGAATGAGATCCTGTAGCATTACAGTCTGTGAAACTGCAGACTAAAGACTGATGCGTCCCTTTACTTATACTATAACATTCTGTTGTTTATGATAAACTCCTTATAATTTGCTTTTCATCTTTTCTTTTCTGAAGATGTTACATTTCTTTACTGTTTGTTTTCAAATTCCCAAAAGGTGTTCTGTAGCGTTTGGCCAAGCGACGCTCTCCGAGCGAGGCGTTTCACTGGTTGTGTCCTGTGAAATTCTCAAAGAGGCTGTGGCCCTGCATCCAAGCGGCATATGCAGGATGTCCCAAAATTCTCCATACACATGGACACATGGTTGTATCAGTAGTTTCTAGGTTCCTCTGTGGCCATGTTAAAGCCCTTTCTCCACCAAAGTGAACCAGGTGCTACTTCACGTCTTGTCCTGGTCCCGGTTTAGATCCGGTTCAGTAGAGAAACTCCTTAGAACTGGCTTTGTTTTTCCATGGGCTAGAGAGTCACATCACTGTCGCTGGATACGTCAGTGTACATCTCTACTTTCCCAGCAGGGCCAAAAATGCTAGCAGCAAGCACAACCACAACAACAACAATGGTGAACTTCATTAAGGCTTTGCGAGCAGCTCTTCTGGCTTTATCAGTGCTAGAAAGAGTTTGAGAATGGCAATCACAGACTTTTAGTTGGTCGTGACAATCCCGCCGCCTTGAACCATTTAAAAGAACACATTCGAAGTACAGTTACATTACATGTCTTAACACGAGTTCTTAATGAGTTCTTGAGAGAGATTTATTTACACATGTAGAGGATGATTTGTGAACAGAAGTTCAGAATCGTGTTTTATTCGCCAAGTTGGCACTCACAAGGATGATGATTGATTCTGTCATAAAACATAAAACACTGTACAATAAGACTGGCGAGAAAAGAAAAATGTAACAGATGTCTATAAAGTGAGTGTGTAAGTAACTGTAGTTGTAGTTGCATCACATACTGTATATGAGTAGTGCAAGTAGCTGTTACTGTACATGCAGTAGGATGTAAGAAGTGTGTAAGAATCATGTTAATGCTTTTACACAATACTCACAAGTACAAGATGTTTGATTAGTGCAAATAACAGCATGTCTATACAGCGGATTGCACACAGTCAGGTTCAACTGATTATGAAGAGGAACTGTTCATGTGCCTGGGTTTAGTGTACAGAGTTCTGTAGCATCTGCCAGAAGTGAGGAGGTGGAAAAGGATGTGTCCAGCGTGTGAGTGGTCCGTACTGATTTTTCCTCGCCGGTTCCCTGGTTTTTATCGAGTACAAGTCATGGAGAGGGGACAGGAGAGCACCAGTGATTTCTTTTCTGCTGTTTTTACTGTTTGCTGCAGTCTGTGCCCTGTCCTGTTTTATGGCTGCTTCGACCCAGACTGATGGATGTGCTCACGGTTCAATAACTGCAGGATAGAACTGTATTAGCAGACCGTACGTCCTCAGTTGGCACAGAAAGTGCCTCCCCTGCTTGGTATTTGTGAGGTTGGAGTTGATGTTGGATTTCATTTCAGGTCATGGGAAATTTTCGTTCCCAAGATTATGAAGGTTTCCACGAATGACAAAGGGTTGTGGGATATTGTGAGGATGAGTATTGATGAGGGCTTTCTCCTGAAGTCCACCGTCACCTCCACAGTTTGGAGTGTGATTTGCTCCAGGTTGTTCCGACTGCATCAGAGTACCAGGTGATCCATCTCCTGCCCATATGCAGACTCGTCACATATCAAGTTGAATTGAAAGTTTCTTTTTCCGATACGAGGTATTAACTTCCCCTCTGTATGCAGAATTCTGAGACAGCATGTAGATTATAATTTGCAGCCTGTAGATTATGATTTTGTTTTTGATTATGATGATGATGATGATGATGATGATGATGATGGTGTTTTTCCTCCATGACCAATGAACACTAGTTTTTTCAGGATCAGGTGGCTAATAACATCTTGCACAACATGAGGACGGGTTACCTGTGGACTCTGGTGTCTCTCTAGCTTTCTTTTCTTCATATTGCTGTCTCAGGGAGTTTGATCATTTTAAATTTTAAACGTTTTCTCATACATTTCAAACTCATTTCCCTAATTTTCTTTCTGATTCTATAAAGCATTGTTTAAAGCGCTATATAAAAAAACACTGAATTGAATTGAATCAACAATAAGTAGCTCTATGTGGTGTTTACTGAGCAGAACAACAACAACAGGACCTTTGCAGATTCATGCCCCATATACTGTATGTAAAAGCTACTGTACACGGTACTAATAGACACTAAGGCTGTGTAATTAAATGATGTACCGTATACGGCCAGAAGTATGTGAACACCTGCGTACTATCCAGTACATCTATTTTCAAAACCTTAGTAATGATTACTAATTTGTTTGCCTTTTGCCTGTTAAGTCAGCGTCTGGACTTCTTTGAAGGCTTTTCTTTCTTATGGTTTATGATTATGATGTGTATTCAGCCTTGTATTGTTCTGACAACCTTACACAGCATCAGTGAGAGTGTGAAAGGGCTAATGAAATTGGCCTTAATTGAAACGTCCATTGTGTCAAGTGAGCTGACATTTGTTTTACTGAGTACTAGATGTGCACACGACTTTGTTCGCATGGAATTCAAGTGAAAAATGTGCAGCGCCATCTGTTGAATTTTGAGAAGAACTAAGCTTTTTTTCAAGGTCGATTTTTTTAATTATATAAGGGCAATTTGCATTTCAATTTCAAAGTAATGTATCGTCTCTTCCTGTGAGCCGATTGCGAGAAAACAAATGCGTGGTGGATTAAGTATGGATTATATGATGCTTGCACAAACGGACATCATCTTGACGTGTTCTATTACTCACCGTACGTCCCGCCAAATGATTTTTGCCCAAATATCTTCCATGTACAAACACGCCAACTTTACATATTTAATATACTGTATGTAGAGATGTTTAATACATTCTGTTATAATATAATATGATATAAGATGAGATATATGTATTATTGTGGTAACCATGTAGAGCAGGGGTGTCCAAATCCAGTCCTGGAGGGGCCAGTGTACTTCACCAACACCTAAACACACCCACTGAACCTAGTAATTAACAGATTAGTTAAATCAGCTGTGTTTGAGAAGAAGAAGCACCAAACTGTGTTGGACACTGGAATCCAGGACTGGATTTGGACACCCCTGATGTAGAGCATATTATATGCATATTATATTATATTGTTTCTTATAAAAAAAAAATATATTTAGGGTTAGGCAGTGGTTAAAGCGCTCGCCCTATCATCCGGAGTTCGAATCCCGGGTGGTGCTGTAACCTCTCGCAGCCGGAGGTCTAGAGAGAGCTGATTGGCCGAGCTCTCTCAGAGGGGAGGGATGAGAGGTACATAGTGCTCCCACATTAATCACGGCTCTACAGCCAGTCAGGGGCGTCTGTGAGCTCGCGCAGCGGAGGGAGCGGATAGCGCTGTCCTCCGAGTGTGTTACGCCGCCCCCAACGGTGCGCGAGCGAGCAGTTCGAAAAGATGCGGTCGGCTGGCGTCACGTGGTTCGGAGGAAACACGTGATAGTCTTCGGCCCTCCCGGCTGAGTGGTCGTAGTAGCCTTAATGTGGGAGCCCCCTAGTGACGGGGAGGAATCGGACACGACTAAATTAGGGAGAAAATCGGGGGAAAATCCAAAAAAGACAAATATATATATATTTATTTTTCCTATGTATGGAAACTTATGGCCCAACCTGTACAGTAGAGTCGAGTAGAGTCGAGTGTAGTGTAGTGTAGTATAACATTTTAGTATTATTTTATACCATTTAAAATTTTTAGTAATATTGAACTGTAGAGTTTTCATAGTTGTGTCTTTTATTATTAAATGTCTCTTATGTCTCTTACAGATTCTGGCTTCTAGTCTGTCCATATTTTTTTTCACAATAGAACTCGGGCCCTTAACATTATGCTGGTAAGGTTACAGCTTCAGAAACCTTTTTTGTGATTATTTACGATTGTGGTAACAGAATTAATAAATTAATAAATACATTTCGTCCACAATGTGAATAACCTTGTACATTTTTTTTTCTCCTTACAGCATCCTTATAAACCACGCTGGCGAGGCCCTGTCAATATACGCTACCAGACTTCTGGAGAGCTGAAAACAAATTCCGTTACACAATCACATAAAGATATCTAAGATTGGCTGAACCTTCGCTATACATCACTATAACTGTAATACAGTATGTTATACTGACGGTCTATGTCACTATAACTGTTGACAATCAGAAGTCAGGAGACGATGAGTATTTATAAAGTCCATGAATTTACATTATTTTGCGTTTGAATATGTATACATCTGTGACCACATGAAGTTAAATTTCGTACTGTGAGAGGTATTACTGATGGCACGGTCTACACAGACGATACACTGTGTCTAACTGTACTAACATAAGGGGAACTAATAAACTACTGTCACCTTGGTATTTTGTATTAAAGACTGAATGATGTAATACAGAAATAGATTACAAGTTTGCGTTCCTTTGGGTTCAGCTTAAAGCTCTAATTAAACCAGCCAGATGGTAATTAATTCTATTACTATTGAACATTTCGGTATTACATAGCATCGTTTACGCTCTTGTCACTTGCAGTGATTCCTAATATGTAATGTAACACTGGCACTTTGATTTTAACTTTGCTGTGTCCGATATTAGCGCTCAGAAACATACACTGTCGGGGCAAAACTGAAATAAATTTTGGAAATGCCTGGATATCAGTTCACACTGACATCCTTTATGTTCACAGTACAGATGACATTTACTTTATTCTCCAGAGTCCATCAGTGTGTCAGTATCATTATATCAGGAGGCTAAAATGATTGATAATGATGTATGATTATTGTATTGTATGGTTTACAAGAAGATAAATAAACGGTGTTGTAGAATTGTAAAGTAATTGCTTCTCATTGTGTCAAGAAAACATTCCTCACACCGTTACGCAACCTCGGACTGTCGGGTTGGATCGATGGATTCGTTGTGTTAGCCAGGCTCCATTTTTTTGTTAAGACTGTGCCCACTGCAGCATCAGCTGGTAGAAATACCGCCACCTGATGAGGTCATATGTTGTAACTCATCAGCCTGAAAATATGGATACGGACATTGAGATGCATTTCTCCTCACCGTGTGCGTACAGTATGTGCCCTGTCCAGGGTGTAGCCCACTATGTGCCCTACGTCTCTTGGGATAGGCTCCAGGCCCCTGCGACCCTCAATACAGGAAAAAGTGATATAGACGCATATAAAGTGAGTGATTGATTTCTCCTCACCATACAGTAATTACAGAGTGATTATCTATATAGAGTTACTGTAGCCTTTCTGTCAGCTCAAGCTCAGTCTGACCATTCTCTATTCACAGTGTCGATCTAGGCATTTCTGAGAATTTCAGAGTGCACGTGTCAGTGTCAAATAACGCGCATGCACACACACACACACACATAGGAGACACGCTGAAATGGAGAGGTTGATTATGCCAGTAAGAGACTAGGGGAGACGATTACCCACAATTCCGCAGTGCAAGAGAGAGGAAAGTCATTGGCTCAGTCGTGATCACGTGACACTCTTTGTCAAAACAAGAGCGCAGGTGTGCTACATGATACTCGCCACTCGTAAACCAAGACTTGCTTGGTTTTTCAAGACAAAATTTATTAAAAATCTTTACTCGTCTTGCGGAACACGCAAACCGCGTTACTCGCAATCTGAGGTTCCATTGTATATGTTATTTAAATAAACTTATTTTTGGATTTACAGTTTATGGGAAATAGGGAAAATGATTAGATATTTGTTAATATTATACACCCTAATACCTATAAGGTCAAGGGTTCAAGTCCTGCCTCAACCCTCTAGTTTGTTTGTGTGGAGTTCTTAAGGTTCTTGCTGCGATTGGTGCAATTAATGATAGTAAACATCTTGTCGCAGTACTTAAACATAAATTGTCATTGTTCACATTTCTTGTATCCATTATTTAAGTTTTTTTTCATGTTTATTATTTAAACCAAGAATTCTGAAAACAAAATGACATACTGTATACACATATAGCACACATACACTGATATATACATAGCCCTCAAAAACAGGTTTTATGCCTCGCTATTGTTTTTTTTTAAAGGCAACTTTCCCAATACAAATAGGTTTAGCACATAAGAGCGTACACTTTGATTGGAAACTTTGGCAGCATTCAGCCTCATGTTTTACTTCTGTTTAATATGATTAATCTGGTGTTCACGCTGTATTTCACAGACTGGAGGTTAAATGTTGCATGACTGTAGAAAACTTTACAAAGTAAAAATCTTCAGTGTGTTTTCCTGAATGGCTGTTCATTCTGTATGTCTGGATCACAGAACTGAAACACCACATGTGTACAGAGAGTAAACCAATAACGTCTCAAATAATTGATCTAGTTAGCTAGTAATGTCAGCAACGACTACGAATTGACAGATTAATTGGTGAACTCTTTTTATTAACCTTGGAAGAAAATATTACATAGTGGTAATTTCTACAGTGTAAGATATTTTCTGTGAGGAAATAAAAAACAGACCTTTCACATCATTTATTCACCTGCAATTAGAGGAGAAATGTTCAGCTTTTTAAATTTTTTTTATTTTTTACGTGGAATGAAACCAGACATGGACAGAACATGCAAAATGTGCACTAGTATTATATTTACATAATATTACACTAACTTTTCTATAAGGAGATATTCATAGTTATAATAAACACCTATAGTACTGTTATTTTAAGCAACAATCTATTAAGTAGTTTTGAGACAGGAATTGCAGTACAGAACTTTTACACAGACATTCCTCGCCAGTCATGTGCTGTAGACGTCTGCCTAAATTCCCAGAGAACTGGACTATGTACAGATGTCTTTCTCGCTCCGATTCAGGTTAGTATAAAGAGGGAGCTCTGAAATACACAAACGCTTGATTACATTAGGTATCCTGAAGATAGTACTGAGTACTGAGCCTGGAGACCAAGCAGACCTTGAAGCCTAAACAGACACTGGTGCTATCTGAAGGTCACATGGTCTTCATTGAGCTTCTCCTTTTTAACGTTGCATGTGATGTTCGGCTCGGAGCAGGTGGGGCAGATTTCATTCATCAAAGTAACAGAACAAGTGTTTATTATTGCTTATTTCAACAATATTATAACAACAATTTAATATTTACAACCTGCATCAAATACTAAACACCCATTATACCTACTGATTACAAATAATAAGTTTCCCAAACAAAAAGTCTACAGGATTTCCCCAGGGGCTAGAGTTAATATCAGAGGCTACTATTGTGTTATGATAATACATCTTAATGTGTGCAGATTAATGTAAACTATGAAGTGTTACATAAGAACCCACTACTACGGTTTAGCTTTTGGTGAGAATGTAGCGAGGTACGGTGTTCTCCTCCTCAACCGTGGATCTGCTTGGTTGTCCTCTTTGATGTATCCTATTAAAAACAAACAATTTACCATTTTAAATTAAAACTTTTTGAAATAATGCACATCTTTCTATTAATACGTCTATTAAACTTCTAACAAGAGATGTTCTATTGTAATGAAAACATCTAGGTAGAGTTTTTGACGTGCATGTATGTGACACCAGGCGTTCAGTCAAACATATAAAAGCGGTCTCTTTGTTAATAAAGAAAGACCTTTCTGACAGACGTGTTTGTGTGCGACTGTCTTTCTCCTGGTGTGGCTGAGCTTATGGAAGTCCATCAGACAGACCAAATGACTTGTTCATTCATCTACAAAACTTTGATGCGTGGGGATTAATTGTGTCCAAATATGCCTCCTCCTTGCTACCAGTATGAGTTTGCACCTGGCAAACTGGCTGGGGTAGCTCAGTGCTCAAGGCACTGGATGATGTTCAAACTCCACCACCACCACCAAGCTGCCACTTGAGCAAGGCCCCTAACCTTCATCTGCTCTATAATGAGATAAAAGGTTTGCTCTGAATAAGGGTGTCTGCCAAATGCTGTAAACAAAAACAAACGATCTCATCAGTCACAGGGATACACCTTCCATTTGATTCCCGACTTCTATTACAGCTTCTTCAAAGCTTGAACTTTCAAGTCCATTACTCCTAAGTCGCTCCAAACTGTTTATTGTGGAAAATCCCTCCAGCCAACTGTGGAAAGAGGAACTTCATAGACAAGCAGTGGCTGCAGGTACCTTAAAAGGTACTACGTGCTGTGAGCTACAGTATCTAAGCTTTCTAAACGTCTAGAATTTCAATGATTTCTGCGTTCCAGTCTTCAGTCATTCCAACTTCCAAGATCTACTCTGATTAGAAGCTGTACAAGTGTGGCTCCTTCTCACGATTTCTTAACTAATATCATAAGGAGATTTAATAAGGTAGAGATGATCACAATGTTCCAGTTCCTGATATTCCTTGGTAAAGCTGCTGCAGGTAAAAGACATCATAAACTGGTTGAAGTAGCTGGTAACTGGTAGAGATTTTGGTCTCTGCTGGTTTGATCCTGCAGGAACTGGTGATGTCGAGCTGAAAGACTGCCAGGTTTTACGCTTTGATCCACTTTGCATCTTCAGACTTCGTGACGAGGCTCATCATGCATGTTTTTGAGAGAAGGTCTTACTACCTCTCCTGATTAAAGCGTCTCAGTCTGCAGTGATCTTCTTACAGGTTTCAGATCTCCTCCTGGTATACAGTATGTTCTCTAAAGACATGTTCCTTGCGGTGGGTTTCTTCTCTGCTTTCCCGGAGCAAACAACGCTCATGGTATGGTTGACTGATGTATTTGAAGTCCATGGTCAGTTTAATTGGCCTCACAGAGCAAACCTTGTATCTTGGTGACCGTTAGCTGTTCTGCAGGAAAATCCAGGTAGGTCTGATGACGGCACACTAGGTGGCAAAGTAGATTTCATTTTAAAGCCATAATTAATTTCCTGTCATACAGTTGCACATTTTGACCTATAACACATTGTATAAATTACACTATTCAATGTGACCCAAATGACGATGGATTCCCTTTCGAGTCTGGTTCCATTCAAGATTTCTTCCTTTAATTGTCTTTTATTGTCTCAGGGAGTCCTTGCTTGCGATCACGGCCTCAGACTCATTAAGGATACACTTTCATGTTTAAAAATTATATACAGAATTTAGACATTTCTATAAACAACGATCATTACTAAAGCGCTATATGAATAAAGTTGAATTGAATATCCGAAATATTCACATTATTTACATTCATGTATTCTTAGCAATCATTGTGATTTAGAGCGGACTCAAAGAAGAAAGACATTCTCTAAAATGTAAAAAAAAAAATAATACAATAAACAATAAAGACGTTACCTCTCTCTATGCAAGTCTGTGTAGAAGGGAAGCCGACGTCCCAGAAGTTCTCTGGGGTGGACGGTGGAATGTAACGAAATCGATGCCGTGAGCAGGACGACAGTTTCTTCTTTCTCTCTTCCTCAGGAAGGTCGGCATAATACTAAATAAACACATCAAGGTATTATAAGAATTATTTGGTAAAATGTCTGAATCCTGATTTTTTTTTCTACACATTGCACTACCTCGAACATATAATATTAGTGTGAAACATGCTGTGAGACTTTTCCGTATGAATAAACATTTGGTGACGTACAGTCTCCTCTAAAGGTATTGGGACAGTTTGGCCAGTTCCTTTGGTTTTGCTACACTGTATGCTGAAGACATGTGGGTGGGAAATCAAAAGCTTCATTTCAAAAAGATACATTTTAATTTTAACTTTCATTTACATCTACAGTAGGTATTATAAACAACTTGGACCAGGGTACCTTTTGCTTTTAGCCTATTGTGTACCTTTCATTGCATAGAATGACATTTGCATGTTTTTATGTTGCTTTTCTCTCATTCATACTCATACTGTACACATTCGCAGTACTGTTTACAGTGGAACCTTGGATTGTGAGTGTTTCGCAAGATGAGCAAACATTTTAAATAGATTTTAACTCGGTAAACGAGCGAGGTCTTGAAATACGAGCAGTATTGTGGGTGATCGTCTCCCATGCTCTGTCTCAGTGCACGTGCTCCGCGCGCGCATGTACTGTTATAACGGATCCATCACCAGCGGCGAGTTAGAATCCACGAGCAGGGTTTTATTAATCCATTCACCAGGCAAACAATAACAAAAACAGAACAAAAATCGAAGTCAATGTCCAGGCAAAGTCAGAAACCTAACAGGCCAGCAGTAGCAAGCAATCCAAATCAGTAATCCAAAAGCGTGGTCAAGAAACGTAGCAATGTAGGTCATGCACGGAAGACAAAATAACAATGGAATATGGAAGGCTTGGTACACAGATAGTATACAACTATACAACAAACAGGAAGTGAAAAAAAAAAATCACAGAGCTGGTGTTGCTGTATAAATCTGGATGAACAGGATCTTACTCACAATCTCACATTCCTTGCACGTGTGACCTTGAAGTTTCCTCCGTTCAGCTTTCTTGCGTACAACTACCACACAAGCAACAGGCCTGTTCTTATCACTGCACAAGAAAGAAAGAGCACACCACGATTATACACTGTTTATTTAATACTTTATAATAGAACACATCATACCAGATCTCACCTCTCAGGAGAATCTCCCATGGGCTTCTCTTCTTCTGTTTACAAACAAAAATGCATTAGGTAATGATGTAGTGTTGTGATTAGACTGTGATCCCAGATACATTAAAATAAATTCCCCCTTCCATCAATACAGAAATGCCCTGCAGTGCCTTCCACATTGTTCTCCAGACTTGTATAGATATTTTGAATCATCTTATAAAGATCCTAAAAATTATTACATTTAATATAAATTAAATTATTACTAAAATTATTGTCTTACATCGGAAAACTGAACCAGTCTTACCTGACCTTTAATTCAAAAACCATTTTTTAGATTGTGAATCTTAATAAAAGCTGCAAAATATATATAAAGAACCCCCTTTAATAAAAGTAATTTAAAGACATTAAATGGGAGAAGTTCTGGACATATGACATACACAAGATAGGAAAAATCTACAAAATACTCTCCAAGTGTTTGAATATCCCAGTGAGCACTGTTGGACAGGGGGACTGTGTGGACAAGGAGGCTGCCGTCAGAGCAAGACAACACAGCATTAGGACAAGAGGGGGACTGGTGAGAGGGGAACAGGGAGGATGACAATCATTTTAAAGGAGCTCGGTGTATGATACTGGAATGAAAGTGCACTGGTAAAGAATACAAAAAATCTTGCATACAACTGGTCTGTTGACAAAAGAACTCAATCCAATCTGGACTCTATTGCACTAATCTATCCTGCAATCCACAAGGATCATTCAACCGACCAGTCCGACCTGGAGCAGACCTGTTGGGGACAGACAGACAGACATACAGACAGACATACAGACAGACAGACATACAGACAGACAGACATACAGACAGACAGACATACAGACAGACATACAGACAGACATACAGACAGACAGACAGACAGACATACAGACAGACATACAGACAGACATACAGACAGACATACATACAGACATACATACAGACATACATACATTCAGACATAAATAAATAAAATCGCCTGGAGGAACTCGAAGCTCTTACTGGAACAAAAACAATTAAATTGGTATTTAATTTCAATTAAAAATAGTCTGGAACAATCCGTGTCTCATTTGTAATCCACACAAATCTCGGTTAGATAAGGAGAATAAGTAGCAGTGGCACATACACTACAGTACAGTGAAATATTTATGTCATATACACCAATCAGCCATAACATTATGACCACTGATAGGTGATGCGATTAACGCTGATTATCTCATCACACTGGTATCTCACAGCGGGTGGGATTCATTATGCAGCGAGTCAGCTTTTCGTCCCCGAAGTCGATGTGTTGGAAGCAGAAAACAAATGGGCAAGTATGACGATTTGAGGTTTAACAGCCCAAAAGTGTCAACTTTTCACTGCTGAAAACCCAGAGCCACTAAACACTCTAGTCAAGCACTGGAAATGTATTTCTTCTCCAACTTGATCTAGAAGCAGATGCCTGTGGGTTTTACATAAAATTACATAGAACTATTAACTGCTTTATTAGACAAGTGCAAACATCTTTACCATCCATAAACTCTGCTTCCTCCATGCCCTCCTTCTGTTTTTCACATTCTTCCTCTTCCTCATCCTCAAGATCGTACTCCTCCTCTAAGGCGCTCGTCTCATCCTGAGGGCAGGACTCATAATCTTCATGCCCAGTGGTATCAAAGATATTTGCTAAGCTGTCATTAGCCTTCTGCCCTATTCCTACAAAAAACAGTAAAGATCTGTTAAAGATTAAGGATGATTTAAGAAAGCAAATTAAAGACTGGGGCTGCAGATGCACCTTAGTATGAAAGCTGATTGTTGAACATAAAAACCAACTGCTCAAATTATGAAACATGTAATTAAATCATTTGTTTTCATTTAGCAATCATCATTTAAATTCAGTTTTAGTTACAGATTTCTGCTAACTAACATTAAAGATAAACAAGTAAACTTTTTTTATAATGCATGTCTTAATAAACAACAACAACAAATAATATCCATGCTTTGTCAAAATCTAAAACCAAGCATAAGCAACGTAGCAGCAATAATAAATAATATGACCAAGTTAAAAGATGGTAGATTGCAGTTCTGTCTTTAAAAGCCTTTATTTTGTCACATATACATTACAGCACAGTGAAATTCCTTCTTCGCATATCCCAGTGTAATTGGGGTCAGAGCGCAGGGTCAGCCATGGTACAGCGCCCCTGGAGCAGTTAGGGTTAAGGGTTGCTCAAGGGCCCAACAATGGCAACCTGGCTGAGCTGGGAATCGAACCGCCGATCTTCCGATCAGTAACTCAGTGCCTTAGCACTCTGAGCCACCACTGCCCTACAGAAAGTGCGCTTGTCAGAAGTGGGATTCAAACCCACGCCTCCAGGAGAGACTGCGACCTGAATGCAGCGACTTAGACCGCACGGCCATCCTGACACGGCAAAAACTGCAGTATACTGTAATTCATTGAGATTACTGCAAGACATCCATGACAAGGGACACACGAACAGACAGAATTATAGACTGCTACTGGATGGCTAGCAGCAGTAATTGTTTTCAACACTGAAAAAAGTGATAAAAACATAACTTTATTTTCACTTGCTGGACTGCACAAGACATTCCACTTGCCCCAAGTTAACTTGCTTAACGAGCACTGGCCAGCCGACTGACTTAATGAAGCGCGCCTCCTGTTAAGGTGCTCTAACATAACTAATATACTAGTAATATACTATATTAGTTATACATAACTAACTAGGAAACCTGGAAAGTATCTCAGGAGATTTCACTACGCCATCGTGTTGCCATGTCTCGATCATGTCATTTTGGACATATTACTAAACTTGCACCTCCAGGGTCGATTCCCGTCTCTGTGTGCATGGAGTTTGCATGTTCTCCCCGTGCTTGGTGGGTTTCCTCTGGTTTCATCCCACAGTCCAAAGACATGTAGATTAGGTTAATTGACGTTCCCAAATTGGCCATAATGTGTGAATGAGTGTGTGGGTATGTGTATGTGCGTGTGCCCTGCGATGGATTGGCACCCTGTCCAGGGTGAACCCCGCCTCAAGCCCCAAGTCTTCTGGGATAGGCACCAGGCCCCTCGCGACCCTGAATACAGGATTAAGCGGTATAGATGATGCGTGAGTGACTTCTGTCCTTCTGCTTTAGTGAGTAATTCATTAGGTCCTGGAACATAATCCCTCAAGTCCAGAATAACTCATTTAACCGGCACTTCACTGGCTCCAGGCATATTCCACACATTTATAATGTTCAGATAACAGTGTGAACAGAATTGCAGATACCTGGGATGCTGTTGGTCTGGTCCAGTTCAGTCTTCTTTTGGTGAGCTACTAGCAAACTATGGCTCACATATGTGCAGTCAAAGTCTACAGTCTCCGTCTGTATTTTGGGCTGCGAGAAAAGAAAAGAAAAGAAAAAAAAAAAAAACACGTGTTATTTAGTGTTTATAAACTAGTAGACTAGTGTTTATTACTGTCTGTCCCAGTGTGAGGCTCACTATCTTGCAGCACACTTTATTGGGTTGGAGATTTGCTTTTGAACTGCCTGAACTTGTTTGTCCATAATGATTAAAGTAAAAACTTTTTTATAGAGATTCTTTGCAAATTAAAACCTGAAATCTGTCAGGATACCGTTTGCACATTACAGGAACTCGGCTGGAGTGATTGCTACAGTACATCCCCCATACAGTCCTGATCTCGCTCCAAGTCATTTCTACATGTTAAAGGGTTCCTGGTAGGCCAGCGTTTCAGATATGAAGAAGGCCGTCTGATCAAGGCTCTGGCATGTTGCTCTGCTACACTGATGCACTTATTCCAGTGTTTCACTCGTGCTTGGTCGCCATCAGTGAAGAAACACTGGAATAAGTGCATTAGTGTAGCAGAGCAACTAGTTGGGCCCGCAACTTCATTCACGTGGAGTTTATGCACACTCATAAGCTTGTTTTAAAAAATGTATAGCGCCATCTTTTTGAAGTGTCGAATGAACTAAAGTTCCAACGTCTTACCATGAAGCGCGCAGAATGAAGGTTTCTTTCATCGTGTTTATTAAGTAGATTTCACATACTCTTAAGCACATATTTAAAAATGTTCAGTGCCAACTGTTGAACTTTGAGATGAACTAATGATTTTTTTCAGGGTCGATGTTTATGATCTAAGGGCGTTTTTTATTTAAAATTCTAATTAGCATATCTTCTCTTCCCGCGGGGCCGATTGCGATGAAACAAAGCCTACATGTTACTTCAAGCTCGGCCAAATACATATATGGAAACCTCATTAAAATTCATTCAGTAGTTTTTCAGACAGACAGACAGAAATTCTAATAAACATCTTGGTGAGTTCCATCACTCGTCTTACATCCACCCCAAATTTTTTTTTCACAAATATCTTCAAAAGTACAGACACGCCAACTTTACAGTTTTATTAAATGTAATAGATAACATGAGTTTTTACTCTTAGAACTTTGCTCTCACCCCTTGTACATACTGAAGTCAAATAACTGCAACTGATTTCTAGACACATCTCAAGCATAATTAAAGCAAATAGGATGTCTTGATCAGCTGTTCACTGTTCATTCTGGGAGTGTAGAATGATGGGTAAAAACTTAATTCATAGTGATTCAAAATCAAATCCACAACAGTTGAACACTTCCCGGCCCTCACGGTCACATAACACACTGCACGGGGCAATAGCATGTGACAGTAATAAAAACTTAGGGCAAAACAAAACCATGTGCTCAAAATAAGTAAACTCTATGGAATAGTACCTCTGGATGAGGAAGGATACTGGCGTCATATTGGGACAGAGCAGCTCCTGGGTCCATGCTCCAGCTCTCATCTGAAAGGTGGTGAGAAAATCTTATAAACGTTATTTACACAGATACACAGTGGAACTGTACAGTGGAACCTCAGATTGCAAGTAACAAGCAACAACAAGCAATTAAAAAAAAAATGTTGACTTGAAAAACGTCTTGGTTTACGAGTTTACGTTTACAGAGTATCATGTATCACGCATGCGCTTCTTGTTTTGACGCAGGGCGTCACATGATCACAACTGAGCCAATGGTTTTTCTCTCTCTTGTGCTGCAGGATTGCTTGCAGAATTCATTATGTTGCTAATCCAAGGTTCCACAGTATTTACACATTAGAGTTGCTCCTCATCCTAGATATGATTGGAATAATTTTTTCCAATCCACACTAATTAAATTGACCAGAACACATTTGAGATCTGGAGTTACGCCACATACAGAGTTGAGTATTGCGCCTAGTTAACCTGGGTATACGACGTGTGTCACAGAAATGGAAATTAAAATACATTCATATTCTTACAGGATGGCAGCAAAAATGTGTGTGTAGCAACTGTAGTATTAGAAAACGTCACTCGCATACCATTTGGACTGCAGTTCTGGCTCAGCAGTGGCCGTGGAAAACACGGGGCGGCAGGCACGGACCGCTCCGTCTCCCAGCTGCGTCTTACACATGGTTCTTTGAAAAGTGTCTTCATGGGAATATAATAGAAATAACTTCAAAATGTAACATTGATAAAAGTGCAACATCGTTTTTATATACACATATACACACACACACACGCACTACAGAGCTTTTTATTAGAAGTACACACCCCTGAGCCACTACACCATGTACAGTACCTGCTCAGTTTGCTTGCACGACTGTTTCTGTGAAGATTTTGGCCTTTTTTGAGTTTTCCCTTTATTCTGCTCTTCGGCTCCTGAACAACTATAAACAAAACAGAGAACAGACAACAATGTGCTTTTGCTTTCCTCCTTCTGAAACTTTGTTGTATGCTAAATAATATACCAGCTGAAGTGAGGATATTACTAAAACCAAGCTTGAACACTTTTTTTTTTAAATATTGATTAGTTTCCTGATAACGCTTTGACGGAAACATCTACTTACTTAGTGACATTCTTTGCTTTGTGTTTAGATTCAGTGACAACGCTCTGAGAGTTTACTTCACTCTGTGACATCTGAAATCAAGAGATGCTTAAAGTTAAGATTCAAGATTCAAAGAACTTTATTAATCCCCAAGGGGAAATTGCTTATTCCCGGTCACAGTTGCTCACCCTTGCTATCAAGTAAAGTAAAGTAAAAAAAAACAGCATATCGATAAAATATAAAAGTGTCCTCAAACAGTAAGTACCATGTTGCACACTACCTTAATACAATATTGCACAATAAACTAGTATATGTATTACATAATTTATTATATGATAGTATATGTAGTATATGATACCTGTATTAATTAGATGACAATTGTAGTAAGTATTATTGTTCTATTATGTTACTGTCACTGACGGTGAATACCCCCAGTGTGTGTAGGTTACATAGCAGAGTTATATAATTTTATTGCCGTTGGGAGGAAAGATCTCCTGTGACGCTCTGTGGTACACTTAATGGTGATCAGTCTCTGGCTGAAATTGCTCCTCTGGTCAGCGAAAACACTGTATAGCGGGTGAGAAGGATTGTTCAAAAAGGATTGTACTTTGGCCAGAATTCTCCTCTTCGCTATTACATCCACAGAGTCGAGCTCGATGCCTAGCACAGATCCAGCCTATTTAATTACCTTGTCCAGTCTGTTCCTGTCCGATACCCTTACATTACCGCCCCAACAGACCACTGCGTAAAAGATGACACTCGCCACAACAGTTTCATAGAACATCCGTAGAATGGTGTTACAGACGTTGAAAGACCTGAGCCTTCGAAGAAAGTACAATCGGGTCTGTCCTTTCTTGTAGAGTGCCGTTGTGTTGCGTGACCAGTCAAGTTCGTTATCCAGATGAACTCCCAGATATTTGTATTCCGAGACCATGTCCACTGTCTCTCCCTTGACAGACATAGGAGTCACAGGAGTCTTGCTTCTCCTAAAGTCAACCACCATCTCCTTTGTTTTCCTGATGTTGAGTTGTAGATGATTACGCTCACACCAGGAAACGAAGTCGTCTACTACAGACAGGTACTCAGAGGTGTCACCATCCTTTATATCACAGAATCACAGAATCGTCAGAGAACTTCTGTAGATGGCATGACTCTGAGTTATATCTAAAGTCAGATGTATAGAGGGTGAAAAGAAACGCAGACAGTACAGTCCCCTGGGGAGCTCCGGTGTTGCAGATCACAGTCTCGGACAAACAGTTTTGTGGACGGACATACTGGGGACGGCAGGTCAGATAGTCCATAATCCAGGAAACCAAGCGGGTGTCAATGTTTATGTTCATCAGTTTCTCCCCCAGTACTGCAGATTGGATGGTGTTGAAGGCACTGGAGAAGTCAAAGAACATCATTCTTACAGTGGTCCCAGGCTTGTCGAGGTGAGAGGAGGTTCGTTGGAGCAGGTGTATCACGGCATCATCTACTCCCATGAAAGGCTGATAGGCAAACTGAAGAGGGTCCAGAGATGACTTCACCAGGGGACAAAGTGTATCCAGGATCAGCCTCTCAAACACCTTCATAAATGTGCGATGTCAAAGCAACAGGCCTGTAGTCATTCAGGGCACAGGGGCATGGTGTTTTGGGGACCAGTACAATGCATGATGTTTTCCACAATGCAGGTACTTTCTGTAGAGACAGACTTAGACTAAAGAGGTACTGGAGTACACCACAGAGTTGGGGAGCACAAGAACTCTAGGGTTGATCTTATCCGGACTGATCTTGCTCAGGCTATATTTGACCTGATCTACTGAGATATTGATTGGGGGGAGTGCAGGAGTAGTGACTGTTTTCTGTGTAGCAGGGGACATGGGAGCAGGAAAATATGGATTGAGACTGGAGCTGGGAGAAGTGTGAGACATAGGGACATCAAATCTATTAAAGAAAGTGTTGAAGTCGTTTGCACGTTCCACATTCCCCTGAATAGCCTGAACGCCTGTCTTATAGTCAGTGATGCTCCTCATGCCCCTCCACACCTCTCTCGTGTTGTTTTGTTTCAGCCTTTGTTCCAGTGTCTTCCTGTATGACTCTTTCCCCTCTTTGATTTTGCCAATAAGCACTCTTTGAGCCTCCTTCCTTGTCACTAGACCTAAAAGCACTTTTTTTTTTTCCATTTAAACCTGCTTTAATGTCCTTGGTGACCCAGGGTTTGTTGTTTTGGAAGCAGCAAATATTTCTCATCGGTACCCAGGTGTCAACACAAAAGTTAATGTACTCCGTAATGCAGTCTATCATTCCATCAATGTCCTCCCCATGTGGTTCACAGAGAACCTCCCAGTCAGTAGCCTCAAAACACTCCTGTAATGTAGCAGTTGCTCCTTCAGACCACTTTCGCACACTCCTCACTATAGCAGGCTCTGAACCAGGGGTTTGTGTATTGGTAACAAGTTTATAAAGAAACAGCAACATTTTACCACCTTAAATGCAAAGAAATCTATATCTCGCTATATAACAACAAAACATAGCAAAAACTGGAAAGTTTGACAAACCTGCTCAGAATTTATCTGCTCAGAATTTATCTGGCAACTTTCTGCAACCACAGTTCTGCCATGACTCTTGGTATTGCTCTCTAAATAAACCACACAAACAAGATGAGATTGAAGAGTTAGAAATAAAGTAATTGTAGAACCTGCTGAAATCCAAATAAAAAAGTGGTTCATATATATTACTATATAATTTTTTATTTGATTTTTTCCCCCGTTTTCTAATAGCAGCACGAGAAAAAGGCTGTAGTCATCACCGAGAGTTCACATTTTCTCAGTCGTCCCTTCTGATTGAGACTGAACAGTAAGAATCTGATGGCGTTTGGTTTCGTGCATTAGTTTAACAGGTAATGAAGATCTCACTTGTATTACACGTCACGTCCATGTCACACGTCTCCGGGACCAGCACGGCTCCAGCGTGGCCGTCCAGCTCTCGCTGCTGAGGGTCTACAGGACACAAAACAAACAGGAGCAGGTCTTTCAACACTTTCTATAAAAGTGTACAATCAGTCCAAACACATTTGGACAAAGACAACATTATTGTTCTCTGTCTCACAGTATACTGAAGTTGAAATTAAAATATTGTAAAAAGTGCAGTCTTTCAGCTTTAAATATACAGTATTTACAAACAGGTGATTTATGTCAATAACTGCCTGAAGTGAAACCCAAGACATCATCAGACAGTGTGTTTCCTCTCTGCCTGTTTTTTTTTTATTTATTTATTTATTTTTAGGTACATCAGCGACAGTTGTGCCTGCCACTGCAGAACACTCCACTTCCTGAGTTGCTTTGGACGCATGATTCAGGTGATGATCCATCTAAAGTGTTGTCTGTTATCACCCAGATGAGGATGCGTTCCCTGCCGAGTCTGGTTCCTCTCAAGGTTTCTTCCAATCGTCATCTTGGGGAGTTTTTCCTCGTCACCGTCACCCTCTTTGTACACATTTATACTCATTTCTTCACACTTTCCAAATGCATTTCCATAATCTCTTTTTATTCTGTAGAGCTGTTTTGCGACAACGGCCATTGTTAAAGGTGCTATAGAAGTAAAACCTTTCAAACTGAATAGAACAGTCTGTTAAGAACCATCCAATGATATTTTAAGAATTTGCCTGAATCTGAGCAGCCGAGAGCAGAAGATGTGGGAGGTTTGCTACAAATCACGAGCAGCTCCTTCTGTTCATCATACTGTACGTACCCATAATGTACAGTAAGAACCATGACGTAGGAAGTTGTTCTACCATGGGAAATGGTCAAATATATTTTAGATACGTTTTGGCAAAGTTTCCGGTAAACCGTATTTGTATTTACTTGTGTCAAGACCTCTCCTAACTTTTCAAATTGACACAGATATATACCTCCTGATCTTGTCAAGAGTTTTTTTTTTTTCCTGCAGCAAATCACTGCATTTTTTAAATTGTGTGTGATTCCTAAAAAAAGAAAGTACAGGTGTCTGAGTTTTTTTACTTGGTACCCGGGCTGACACTCGAACTCGCAAAACTTATGATCACAAGCCGGGTGATCCAACATCTACTTTCAAAGCTGAAAAGCATAATTCATAATTTAATTTTTACTCATGAATGCTGTGGCAGACAGCTTAAATAGCAATAACCAACCAAATGGCACTCTCACATCCTCAAACTCCCTGTAGTTACACTAACTCAAAATCTCACTCTAACCTTCTCTCTCAGTCCTCAGTAGGGCTAGGTCACACCGACAAAGTCACGCCTACAGACTGCTCAATATGTTTTTTTGTTTTTATTAAAAGAAAATACTTTTTCAAAAATGTAATCTGTTATTCAGACAATTTATGTAATCCATGAGCCTGACAGCAGTCATTCCCATTAATGTGTGTGTGCGCGTGAGAGAAAGTCGTCCTACAAGCCCCGCCCCCGATAACCCTCCCCGCTCTGTTATCCCTGCTGTTATACCCCTATCTCACATATGCAGTTTGACTATGTGAGGACCGACGGAAACCTAATGACCCGTACTAATCATGAGGAACCGTACTTACGGCCGCCGCCCCTAGGCCAAACTTCGCTAAGTGATGATGGTAGAATAATTATAAAAGGTCTTGACTGAAACAATATGCATGAGGAAGCACAAAGGAGTTTTCATTTCCTGCAATGGAAAAGTACTCAAACTAGTTATTTTTATCAGAAAGTAACGCAGTAATGTAACTGATTCTTTTTGAAGACAGTCAATTTGTAATGTAATTAGTTACTTTAAAAATGAATGTCCCCAACACTGTGTGTCAACAGGGAACCCATCCTCATCTGGGTAATATGGGAAAGCAGGGATTGATATGCAGTCATACTGGAGGGACTCTGGAGGTTCAGTATAACAGGAGATGTGTTTAAGTTAAAATTGAGTCCAGTCTGTTATTGGAGGCTCAAGTAGACTGTAGACTGAAACTCCAGTCCTGAACTATTGCGCAACTGCAGTCACGAGTCCTCAGAGAACAGATAGCAGTATCAGCCGAGGCCAGGAGTGTCTTTGTGTTCAAGTGGAAATGTCACCAGACAGACCGCACAGGGCATCCAGGAGAAGCAAAATATAATTTAGCTTTACATTTTATTACTTCTAGATCTTAGAGAACACTTCTACTAACTACTATCTACTGTCCTTGATGTTAAATGAAAACAACATTCAAGATGTCTAATGTTTTAATAAAATCTTTACATTGAAACATTTATTTGTGTGCATTTCTCTCTCTGTTTTTTGTTTTTTTTTTTATTCACAATTGTTTGAGACTTTTTGAAGTCAGTGGTTCCCAGCCCTGGTCCTTGAGGACTCCCTGCCCCGCACATTTCTCTGATCTACAACATCTACGCAATTCAAATCAGAAAAGGCTGTTAATCAGGTCATTAGTTAAACCTGGCAGGTGAGAAACTAATAAAATGTGCAACATTTGAAAAATGTGAAAAGCTTTTTTTCAAAACAAAAAAAAAGAAAGAAAGAAAAAAAGAAAGAAGAAGGAAGGAAAGTAAAACAAATGAATAAATATCGACTCTTATTTTAAGATCGTGTTAAAACAACAGACATCATGAATGTTGTTTCCATTTAAAACCATGGACAAACGTTATGTTCAGTGTTCTATAAGCTCTAGAAGTAATGCATGTAAAGCTAAATTATATTCTTCTCCCTTCAATATGATCTGAAGCATGAATCTGGTGATCCACTCCACTCCTCTTGCACTTCAGTGTTTATCAGGATGGGTTTTTCAATGTTATGTGACTGAGTCGTCCAGTGACTCTAATAAGTTATGCGATTTTAATTATGTTTTTGTAACGACAGCCAAATTTATCAAATGAGAATTTCTACAGCTTATGAGGATTTGTTCACCTTTCGTTTGATAAAGCGGCATGATATTAGTTCTGATGTGAAGTACAGCAGCTGTAGTACATTGTACTGTTCATATCGTGCCATGTGTGTGTGATCACTATATCAATGTCCAATTCTAGCAATTTGTTATACTGGATCTGTTACTTCACTCACTATGGGCTGTCAGTCAGTTTGTGGTGTTTTTGGGAATTATTTCTGTTGACAAATGATTTAGCCATACAGTGTCTGAAATGTAGCTAATCAAGAATAATGAATTAACAAATGTCATGCTTTTGCACTGAATATCAGTCAACCAGCACTTTTCCTCCTACAGGACTGATTAATCAATTCATTTGCACTATTCTCACTCACTCACTCACTCATCCACTATACCGCTTAATTCCTTATTCAGGGTCACGGGGGGCCTGGCAGGCAGGGTACACATGGCAGGGTACACCCTGGACAGGGTGCCAATCCATCGCAGGGCACAGACACACACACACACATACACTCACTCATTCACACACTACGGGCAATTTGGGAACGCCAATTATCCTACATGTCTTTGGACTGTGGGAGGAAACCGGAGTACCCAGAGGGAACCCGGACCCTGGCAGGGCAAGGCGACAGCAAGGCTAACCACTACACCACCATGCCGCCTGCACTATTCTCACAACTTCTAATTTCTTCTTGCATATGTGTGAGTTATAACCATCAACGTCCTAATGTAATAATAATAATGCCTTTATTTGTCACATATACATTACAGCACAGTGAAATTCCTTCTTCGCATATCCCAGCGTACCTGGGGTCAGAGCGCAGGGTCAGCCATGGTACAGCGCCCCTGGAGAAGACAGGGTTAAGGGCCTTGCTCAAAGGCCCAACAGTGGCAACCTGACTGAGCTGGGAATCGAACCGCTGATCTTCCGATCAGTAACTCAGTGCCTTAGCCCTCTGAGCCACCACTGCCCCCAGAATGTCAGAATGTGGAGGTTACATGCAGATGTGGGTGTGTGCGCGTGGGTGTGTGTGTGTGATCTCTGTGTGACTAACCAGGCGGTGATTGAGACAGCAGTTTTTCAGCATAGCGAACGTTACTCTGATCTCTCTTGCGCTTCATCTTGTTGACTACAGGAAAGGACAGGGGCTGCTTCGGCGAGTCCGGGATCACGCCTTCCTCTGGCTCCGAGAATGACGTCTGCTGGAGACTAAACACACACCTCACAGAAATTATTCACCAGCAAATGGGCGATCGCATCCATCAAGATCGTTAATGTTGAAGTCAAGAATACAACTCGAGCACCTTATTTAGTGAAGCTCTCTCTCTCTCTCATTAACCAACTACCATGTTAATGGGACATTAGAAGTGACTTATATAGAGACTTGCTTGGTTTTAAATGTAAAGCAAATGTGTATGCGCCGAGCATGCTGAGAAAATCATGCCACAAGGTACACCCTCTGTGACACAGTTTCACATTACATCATGAAGTACCAGTGCTTATCCCATTCCCATCCAAAGTGCTTTAATCTCTACATTTCCATTGTTTTCCAGAATGCAGTAGCACCTGTGCATATGGAAAGCACTTCTGGTACAGTAAGATAATGCGCGCGCGCGTGTGTGTGTGTGTGTGTGTGTGTGTGTGTGTATGTATAAATGTTCATTTGACTTACATTTGTCCACGTAGGTGCTCTAGCTGAAGATTGAGCTTTCTGTTCTCCTCTTTGAGCATGTCCCGCTCCGATTCTAAATAAATAAATAAACAAACATACATACATACAGATAAACCACTACTGCAAAAATGACATTATACACCGATCCGCCATTACACTGTAAAGCTAAATATAATGTGTTTTTTTTAGCTCCGCCCCCTCAGGGTATGACTGCACAAGATCTCTGGGGTGTGCCGAGTATCTGGCAACAGGATGTTAGCGGCGGCTCCCATGGGTGCCCTGGGTCGTGGGGTAGACTGAGTAGGGCCTTCATGGATCGGACTTGTTTGGTCAGTACATCCCATGGGTGCTCCTGTGGACTGGGCTCTGGGGAGTTTGGAGGCCCGGTGTTCTGGTTCTCTTCTATCGCGGCCGGCACAGATTTTTTACAGTGATTTGTGCTGTGCTGGCTTTCCTGTGAGATCGGACCGGACGGGCTGCTCTTTGCTCCCATGAGACATGAATGATCCGTAGATGCCCATGATTCTGTTTCCAATTTATTGATATACAATAAACAATATATGTTTATGTTCTTTGAAGATTCTCGGTCATCCAGATGAGGTTATCTGGAAGTCGGGTCATGTCAACTGGACGACTTCTTAGTTCAGTAGATAAGTTTGGATAAGTGTTTGATTTCACAACTTATCCAAGTAGCATTATTCAGTTTAAGGTAAGTTGTAAAGTCCTCAAAGATGCTTTGACCTTGGAAAACTTAAATACGAGAAACTTCAAATCAGAAAATGCTGTTAATTAGGTCATTAGTTAAAATCAGGCATGCTGGCAAGTGAGAAACTGCTAAAATCCTTCCTTAGACTACTAGTAGTAGAATACTACTTGGATGAGTTCTTCTAATCCACCTTCTAAATCAATCAACTTTCTTTATTTTTATTTCTTTCTACACTGTAAAACAATGTACAGAGTACTTTTGAACAGTTGATATTGAGATGTTTCTGCTACTTCTGCTCTGTAAAGCTTCATAACGGCTCTAATCTGAGGTGCTGTTTGTTAACTGGTGATTTCTGAGGCTGGTGACTCTAAATGAACGTCTCCTCTGCAGCAGAGGTAAATTTTGGTCTTACTTTCCCGGGAAGGTCTTCATGAGAGACAGTTTCATCATGGAGCTTGATGGGTTTCGCAAATACACTTGACACAATACTGTTCTTGCATGAACTGTTCCAGAACAGCTGACCTTCATGTCTTACATGAAGAATAACAACTGACTGATGTTATTACTTAATTACATAATTCCATACGTGTTATTTCATAGTTTTGAAATCTCCAGTATTGCTCTACAGGGTGGGCCATTTATATGGATACACCTTAATAAAATGGGAACGGTTGGTGATATTAACGTCCTGTTTGTGGCACATTAGTATATGTGAGGGGGCAAACTTTTCAAGATGGGCGGTGACCATGGTGGCCATTTGGAAGTCGGCCATCTTGGATCCAACTTTTGTTTTTTCAATTTGGAAGAGGGTCATGTGACACATCAAACTTATTGGGAATTTCACAAGAAAAACAATGGTGTGCTTGGTTTTAATGGTTTTAACGTAACTTTATTCTTTCCTGAGTTATTTACAAGTTTCTGACCACTTATAAAATGTGTTCAATGTGCTGCCCATTGTGATGGATTGTCAATGCAACCCTCTTCTCCCACTCTTTTATTATTTTATTAAGGTGTATCCATGTAGATGGCCCACCCTGTAGAATGTAGAAAATAATCACTGAACAAAAAACAGTAAATTAAAAGGTGTGTCCTAAGTTTTGGCTGGTATTGTACAAGTATAACTGAATTTACACTCTTGTATAATTAAACTTCAATTCACATCTACTGTATATTGCAAAATCACTTAAATAGGTTTTTAGAAATGAAGAAATTGAAATGAACAAATTACCAGCGCGCTGTAAAAGAGGAACTGAGAGAGAGAGAGAGAGAGAGACGGTGTAAGTGTGTACAGTACAGTACGTACGGAGCTCATTAAGAAGCGGGAGGTTTTCAAACACGGCTTGAGTTTTTTTCATCTGCTTTTCTGTTTCTTTGCAGCGATCACATGGTCCAGACTGTAATCTAAAAACATATTCATCACATATTACACAAACAAACTCATCTAATTTCATTACATTTTATTGGAAGACTTTTTTATTTAAAAGAAATTACCTACTACAGTGTTTCTAATTAACATTTTGATTGACTATTTATCTAATAATTTATGTTTGTTAGTACACCAGACTCAAATATATGAAATGTACAATGAAAAACTATAAAGACTGGAATATGTCTGATATAATTTGTTTATATAAACACTATATACCATATATAGTGTTATATACATACACACACACTGTAATAAATAAATCCAAGGGAACATTCAAACACAACATACGTGCTGAGCATTCATTCGTCCTTTATAGATAACAAGGGAAAACTAAAAAACTTCATCGCGAGACTGATGCTTCTTATTTCTATATGATAAATATAAGAAGCAGTAAACCAACTTCAACATTACAAGCACAGAATGGTCAGGTGTAACCGTTCACTGATGTATGTGTCAGTCACAAACACTGGACTTCACAGTCTTAATCCAATCTTAAACTAAGAATGAAAGTGTTAACAAGGCTATTTTGCAATAGATTTTTCACAGATGTGTGACTTCTACACCATGAAGGACAAAAAAAGGAAGGCACCTTGCAAACTGCTCATCAGATATCCTGAAGTTTTGTCACAACGGTGAAAAAGTAACCCAGTAAAAGAAAGCTTCAGTTCTGCTGATTTTTTTTTAAAAAAATTTTTATATACAGGATGTTGTGAGAGACTTTCAATTTCAAAATTCTTACTCTTTCAAAAGCGTGTAAAAATGCCTGGAAAAGGTAATAAGGATATCAATTTGCAGAAGTTTGATTTCTTCTCAGAAGATGATTACCTCAAACAGTGTACAAATACACAGCCTGGCCAAAAAAGGAAAGAAAAAAGAAAAAAAGTCACCACTTCATAAGGGTCAAATTATCGACCTGTGTCAAGTAAAAAACAATTAATCAGATTTGAAATTAGTGTAACTAGGTTACAACATGTTATTAACGCCTGGAAGGATAGAGCTTAGTGCTGAACCTTCAACTTCGTGGGAGAAATGTGGTCAGAAAAAAATGAATAAATGGAGATCACTTAAACAATTGGTGAAGAAAATCCGAGCTACAGTACAGTATGTTCCATACACACACACACACACACAGTTACGAGAACTCACAGGATTGGGACTAAACAGCTGTGTGGCCATAAGAAAACCACTGGATTGAGAAACTCATTAAAAAAAAACAAAAAAAAAATAAATCAGTTTCATTTACTAATTGATTCAAGTGATCCTGGTCTTAACTGGTCAAAACCTTCGTGTTACCTAGAGCATACCTCTATACAGTGTAAAGTGTGAATCTTATGAGCAAATATTCATGTGAGGAAACTGAAAACGTGAAAGGAAACCTGTGTGAAGTACCTTTCCTTCAGGGCTTTGGAGGATTCCTGCAGCGCTCTCGTCTGCTCCCGTAACTGCTGGTTCTTATTATAAAACTCCTCCAGTCTTTGTGCATCACTAATGGAAAAAGTAAATCAGTCAGACTCGGAAAAAACAGCACAGAATAGAATGTGTTGTTAGGTAAGGACTTGAGTAAGCAGATTGTCACAAGTAAATTATTTATTAAAAATGACTCAATTAAAAATTATTTTCTTCATTTTCTTTTCAACAAAGTGAATTATTACTAGAATACTAAGACATTAATCATACTCATGTCGAGTCAAACCAGGACTTTTGATTGACGCGTTACACGTAAAATAAAAACTCCCTTTATTTCACTATATAATCCTCTGTTACACTAATGCACTAATCCCAGCGTCTTCACTAGTGTTTTCTACAAGACAGAAAGCTTTCTCATTACCGGAGCCATGATCGGGCTGTCTGTCTGCTTCACCTGTGAAAAGCTGGCCGACCACGAACTTCTTTATTTTCCCCCAAACATGTGGAAATGACTTGGAGCGAGGTCAGGACCGTACGAGGGATGTGACAGCGACTATCAGCCGAGTTTCTAGTGGTGCTGGTGGTGTACAGTTCCCGCAGACAGACGAGTCTCTTTTTATCTGCTAGCTGGAGAAGTTATCAGCATTTGGCGGACGCTCTTATTAACGAGTGCTTTGAGGTTCCCTTCATATATCGTCACACTGGGTTACTGATTATAATTACTATTAAATCAGTCAAACACTGTTTTAGGTCTTTAATCCTCGGTTTAGGATAGCCAGTAAAGTGACTCGGCTGTACGGACATCTACAGGAAGTACAGAAAACAGTCTAGATGCAAGTCTTCCTCAACCCCTGAGAGATGGCGGGACCAGTCGAGCAAATGCTGGAGGGTCGGACAGGATGTGGGTGTGTGTTTAGCGCTGCAGTTTTTCGTTCTTGTCACTGTGTTCGAAGTGTCATTCGTTCGTAGGACAAGTCATCACAAGTCCCGGTTTGACTTGAACGCCCCCAGTACAGTCCACGTTTAGATCTGAACCAACTTGATGTTTAAGGAAAAATGGATTCTTAATCCAAGATTTAGGAAAACTTTACTCACAAACAACGCTCCTTCTTCAGTTTATTCACCTTTAACTGTAGTTCTGAGGAGAAAAACAGGAAGAAGATGAACAGGAAGACCAACAAGAAGAAAGAGAACAAGAAGAAGCAGAGGAGGAGGAGGAAGTTATTATAAACTTCCATCAAATAACTATCAGTTGTCCCCTTATCTTATCATCATTACGTGCACATGGGTGATGTTAGTACTGAATATGAGATGAGGTGAGATAAGGTGAGATTAGATTGAGATAAAGATGAAATGAGGATAAGATGAGGTGAGAAACAGGGAGGAAGAAGAAGAAGAAGAAGGAGTGATCAGTCATCCCTTTCTCTGATCATCATTAGTGCACATGGCTGGTGTTAGTACTGAATGTGACAGGTGAGATGAGGTGAGATGAGATGAGACACAGTATCTCCCCGCTGACCCTGCACTGCGTTGCCATGACACTCCCTGAGGCGCTGCAGCAGATCCTGGAACAGCTCGGTGCTCTCGGCGGCTCGCGCGCTGCTTCCCGGAGTGCACACGTCATCACTGCCGCCCTGAGCGCTGCTCATTCTGCGCTCCCGACCCTCGGGACAACAACGTGCCGGGCGTCAATCAGCTCCACCGGGGCAGCACAACAACCTCTTCTCCTGTGCTGGAAAAGCTAGCAGGCAAATCCTACACCTGAATAGCGACTGCGCGCGAGACGTTCGACTTCAGCGTTATCTTTGCTAGTTTTTGTGTCTGTAACAAACTATCCAACTTCTAATGTAAGTATAAGAACTAACAATCCTTTATCGAAATCATTAATACTGTACGCAACTTTACAGCCGCAATCCGATAAACCAAACGAATGTGGCGCCAGGCGTGTTTGCGTCGCGCCCAAACAGCTTCATCATTCATTCTACGTAGTGCACTATATACCGCCTAAATAAATGAGTCGCTGGAACTACCCTACGTAGTGTTTTTATATATGGAGCTGTCCTGTTTTTGGGATCCAGCCATCAAAACTCGGGTTTCTGCTTTCCAGCTCAGAGACTTATTAGCGCCATCTATAGGCTGGTTCTAAAAGAGCCGTGAACTCATTTAACATTGTATTAAAATTATTTAATATTAGCTGAAAAGATAACATATGAGCACTTTTATAGTTTAGAATGTTACTTAAACATTTTAAAGTATTTATTAGGATTTATACGGAAGTTTTTGATTGGCGTTTATTACGAAACGTCAACTCTGTGCTCCACACCGACAGGTGGCGACGACTCGTACACGCGCGAACGGTGAGCACGTGCCAATGCCGACGAAGTAAACATAAGCTCCGGAAGGGAACGTAAACTTCACACAGCACAGAACAGCTGTTTCTGAAAACCGAGCAAGATAAGTAAGTTCCGGTGATTAAACGGTTCTGATTTATTTATAATTGCCTGCGATGCGTTTCACATGCGTTTCTGAGCGTCCTTGGGATCCCCGAGCCGAATAAATAGCCGCTTTTGAATCGGCTGCCCGCAGGTTAGCTGTTTTGCTAAAGCTACAGTATCGTCCCAAAAAAAAAAGCCCTCCACACACACAGAGTACAGAACCGTGTCTCAGCGTCGTGTCCTCTCACTGGACTGTCTCGACACCGGGGGTTTAGTGCGGGAACCCGCGGGTTTAGACGGCTTGCTGACAGTCTCAGACTCCCAAATGTCTAAAACTCGTCCAGAGATCCCTGTGTCCAGAATCACATCAAAGGAGAAAACTGATTTGTTTTTCCTCTCTCTCTCTCTCAATCGAAGTAGATTCCCAACAGGAGAGAGAGAGGTGATACTGGTTATACATGCAGTCTATTATATAACCTATAAATATTGTTAAAGTTATAAGCAGGTCCTTATCAAAGATTTGTTCTTGATATTTCTGACTGTACACTTTAATATTATATTGTGTGGATGTCTTCATGCTTTTAATCAGAATATACTTTCAGGAATGTGACACGTTGCTGTCTGACTATCTGATTTCAGAAAGTACTGGATATTTCCTACTATCTAACTAATTGTATTTTGTATGCCCGTTAAATAGAGAAATCAAGGGAGTTTCTGTTATTCTGTGCAATCAAAAGTCCCGGTTTGACTTGAACGCCCCTCTGTGTAACCCCATGCTACACTGATGCACTGGGCGTTTCACTAGCGCTTGGACACCATCGAGGTAGAAAGTTTTCTCAGTAGATCAGAGCCATGATCAGACTGCCTGTCTGGCCTCCCAGGAACTCCTTTAATGGAAACGGCTTGGAGCACGGTCAGGACTGTATGGGGGACGTGGAAACAACTTGAGGCCGAGTTCTTGTAACCTGTGTGTAAGTGGTGTAGGTGAAAGGTAATTGTACTACTATGTCACAACATAACATATCACAGTTGCCGGAGACAGTTGTATCTATTCTGCAAGTTGCCGACAAGTGATCTTTGGATTATTAAGGATCAGGCTTTACACAGTCATAGGACTAAACGACGATCACACCGAGGTGTATCATCAGTCTGTCAACCAACAGAGTCGGGCCTCTGAGACTAAAACAACCAAAAAACTGTAACTCGAAGAGCAAAAAGAACTTGACTCTGTCGAGAAAACCCCTGCACATTTAGACACTGGGGAAGAAGGAGCGACGAAAGAATCTCTGAATCCTTCAGAAACCTTTTCTAATATCGTTCAAGAACCAAGCTTGAAGAATGTTCAGGGGAATTCACATCCCATTTGCATTTACATTGATGCCATTTAGCAGACATCCTTATCTATGGCAACTTGGTGATGCTGGGGTTTAAACCTGGGACCTTCAGATCAGTAGTGCAACTTTGCAGCCGCTCCTGTGAACATTGGACAGGGGTCACTCAGGACGCAGTCAGCTCCGAGCCTCCTCGGGATCGCTGTTCATGGACATATGGATTCTTTAAAACATATGGCTTCTTTCTTTGCACCATTTAAATGTTTTACTGTGGCTGAGACTCATCACCGTACTGTGCTTGAAGTCTTCTGTAAAATCATGAGAAATTTCATCACAAGTCTCGGTTTGATTTGAACGCCCCTCACACACGTTTATCACTGTTAATGTTAATGCACCCAAGTGGAATATTTAACTTGACAGGCATAACGTTTGACGCTGGTATATAATTGTACTACTATGTCACAACATATCAAAGCCAATTCTATAAGAGATAAGAAAAAGATGTAATGTTAAAATCTTCTCACGATAAAAAGAAATCGAGTCCAACAAATCATTAATTTGTTTGAAGTTAACATTTTTCTTGGGATTTTTAATTATTCCCGATGTCTGTGTATCTAACACTGATTCATATGTTTCTGTGTTTCAGTTTTACAGAAGCACTAGAATGCCATGTCAGAAAAGAAAAATGCAATCTCCCGAACTCCAAGACGACAAGAACCAGGTGGACTCGAACCTGCCGGAGCCCGACAAACAGTGCCTGCGGCCCAAAAGGTCGCTGAGGTCAGGGGCGCCACAGAAAGTCTCGGTTAAATCCAAAAGGAAATCTTCAACACAGCTAAGAGACGACGTGGAAAACCCGCCCCGTCGCTCCTCTAGACTGAAAACCCCTTCGAAGAACGTGACCGGCGTAAAGAGGAAAAAAGGCTCGGTTAAATCTGCAGCGGCGAAGGACCCGGGCGCCAAAATCGGTGTTAAAGCTTCAAACAAAGAGGGGGACAAACTGACTTCGCCTGTCCTTAAAAGGGGAAGTAGGAAATATACTCCTAAAATGAAGAATAAGGACAAATGTCGGTCTCCGGTCTCGGAAACAGCGTCTACAGGGTCTACTCTTCTGTACCCCGTGTTGATAGAGCATAGCTACGGTCAGCCTCCCGATTCACACAGTGAAGAGACGACGCTGCCGGACAAGAACAAGGTCGTAGGAATCACCAGTTTCAATCTCGATCTGAACGACGATCACGCAGAGGTGTATCATCATTCGGTCAATCGACAGAGTCAAAAAGAGACTGAGAGAAAAACAACCAAAAAAATGTCACTCGAAGAGCAGAAAGACCTCGACTCGGTGGAGAAAACCCCTGCATGTTTAGATGCTGTGGAAGAAGGAGCGACAAAAGAATCTCTGTATCCTTCGCAAACCTTTTCTGATATCGTTCAAGAACCGAGCTTGAACAAACATGACTTAAATAGCGACACCATTCCAGACATCGATGCATTTGCCGCAGCGAATACGTGTTTTCTACAGGACAGCCTACAGAACCTGGTCGGCTCGGATGCGCCGGGGGACACGCAGGGCTCCGTGACCTCGGAAACGCTGGACGATATCGAGATCGAACACTGTGTAGTTGAGATTGAAACGGTTGAAGAAGTATCGGGTGACCTCAGTGCCTTAGACAATAACGAGCAGCCGTCTCAGGACCCACAGGAATCGACGGGACTCGAAGAAACCAGCAAAGCCGTGGTGTGCAAGGAGACCACATCGACTCCTTCTCTTCCGCAGGACGGCGCGAAAGATTCCGCACAAGGTTCTCTCGCCCAAACCAGCGAAGAACCACCGAAGAAGCAAGCAATGAACCCTCAAGCCAGGACCAAGGCTCGTCTGGCAGCGATGGCTAAAGAGAGAGCAGCTGCTGCTAAAAGGCCGCCTCCGAAGCAGCTCAACCTCTTGGCTCTGTGCGAGGAAATCGCAGACGACATTGCGTCCGACACGGCAGCAAAAGAAGAGAAAACGGAGGACGGCGCTCAATCCGGCGAGATTAAGAACGAGGTCGAGGACGCGACGATTCCCACCGTCTCCAGCGACCTGCCCGTTCCGGAAAGCCTCACCACCGAGGAGACGGTGGAACACGCGGGGAGCGAGGGTACTCCCAAGAAGCGCTTCTTCCTCAGCCAAGTGTCCGTCCCACTCAAAACCCAAGAAAAAAAGAAGCTGTCCCGGTTTCAGAAGCTGAGACAAGTCGAGCTGCAGAGGGACAAACTGACATGGACGCGTGTTAAAAAGCTGAAATCGGAGCAGGCTAGTCAGGACGACGCGAGAGACTCCGCGCAGACTTTATCCATTTCGGTAGCAACCCCTCAAGCTAGTCTTCCTCCTCTTCCTCCTCATCCTCCCACACCCCTCCCGCCAGCAAACGTGTTAAAAGCGGGACCGAGTGAGTGCAGGGTGACGCTCCCGGCTGTGGTACCGCCCATGCCAAACGGTATTACTAGTTTGAAGCCGAGGCCTGTGGTGGAGTATAAGCCATATAATCCCAGACCGAAATACTCACCAGATGACTTTGAGCTGGATGAGCCAGCTGAAGAGACCAGCAAGCCAGCAGTTCCCAAACATGAGGTAAAGACACCAGGACCACTGTAGATGTCACGCTGCACTGATTCTGCCTTATTCTACCATACTGATCAGTTCTATTAATCAAAATGATGAAATATTTGTATTTTATTCATAGGGCAGAACCGAGCAAACCTCTGCTTTGGCTGTAGAGTCTTCTAGAACACTGGGAAAGCACATATGCACCAAGACCCCTACAGGTAAACAATCGTCGGGGGCAACCTGATACGATATCGTCACGATACCTGTGTACTGATTTGACTTTTATTGCGATTCCACAGGTAACGCGCATAAAAAATTTTTTTTTTTAAACATCTGAAATGATCTAATCATAGCAGGTCGCAGTATTAGGCGAGCCTCAGATAAACAACGTTTAACTTTTTTTTGGTCACCGTGCCATTTTTAAAAAATTATTATTTAAAAAAGAATTTAAGCCAAAATATGCAGCCAATACAAAATACCCACTTACTGCTTCCACAGACTTTTAGACAGGTGCTGCTAATCATCAGCCCTTGATTGTCTGAGCATTCAGGTGTGTAAACACAACGCCAAGAGGGAAAGACATAAGCAATGGTCTTAGAGAAATAACTGTTGCTGCACATAAATCTGGAAAGAGTAATAAAACCATTTCCAAACAATCTTGAGTTCAATGTTCTATAGTGAGAAGGATTATTCACAAATGAAAAGCACTTGACAGTTGGCAGTCTTTCCAGGACTGGACGTCCCAGCACACTCGCCCTAAGGTCAGACCTTATAGACGTCACTGATCATGTTAAACGTTAAAGTCCATGACGGCACAATGAGGACAAGACTGAACAAGTAGTTTTTTTTTTTTGTTTTTTTTTGGGTGGGTTGCCAGAAGAAACCTCTTCTGTGTAAAAAGATCATGGGAGCAGGAATGAGGATCACAAAACTGCATCTAAACAGACCACACGGCTTCTGGAACAATGTCCTACGGACAGATGAGACTAAGGTGGAGTTGTTTGGTCTTAATGCCCAGTGCCATGTTTGGGGTGTTGTCTGACAGCTAAAGCTGGTCAAAATTCCATCATGCAGCAGGACGTAGGCCATTCTGAGTTACAGATTTACACCAAGAAATCCAGATCCTGAAATGCTGTGACGACCGTGAACAGAGCCGTGTCTAAGCAAATGCCCAAAAACCTCAATGAACTGAAGCAATGTTGTAAAGCAGACTGGAACAAAATGATGTGAGAGACTGATAAAGTCGTACAGGAAACGATTACACTTGTAGATTCCCCTTTAGCATAACCAAGGCGGTACTAATGTGATGGGGTACTTCTTGCATTATTTCTTGCATTATTTTATTTTTTTATTGTTTCATTTTGGCTTCATTTTATCTTGAATAATGGCAAGGTGAAAAAAGTCTGAGGTTGTTTTTGTATAATACTGAGACCCGCTATAATCAGGTGATTATGTTTTTTGAAAAAGAAAAAACAGAATGAAACGAGGGGATACAAATTTTTAAACATATCTTTATGTGAATAGTTTAGTGCGTCACCTGTAGGATTATAGAGGAATGTCACCACTTCAAATGCAAATATATGCAAATTAAAAGTTCTTAATATATATAGTCAGTTTGGTAAAAATGGTGTTGTTCCTCTATAATCCTACAGGTAGCGCTATAAACTATTCAAATGGATCAAAAAAAAATTAGATTTATTTTATTTTGTTTAGTTTTTTTATCCATCCCTACATCTCATCATACCTACATTTAGTAGATAAACTTTAGCTTGAGTTTACATATTTAATTTCATTACATGGTCACAAGCTGCTTGGTTCCCTAAAAGTTTGTTTTTGTTTATTTTTAGTCTCAATTCGAGCATTTTAACTTTTTATGTAAACTGATATATTCCAGAACTGATGGTCAAAACATTTATTCGGAGGTGTTTTTTTTTTTTCCTATTAATAGTACCAACAAATGTCAAGTCCTCTAATCATCAAGATGTTTCTCATATGACGACAACAGACAATTCGGAAGTCAAAAACAGGTAATGTACCTTTTCCCGTCTTCGAAGTGTGAGTTTAACATTTTGCCATTTAAAATGTCATCTAAGAGCTTTAGTGTCTGTGTATACAATCACTGTCCACCTTAAAAGGAACGCGGGTACGCCTGCACGTTTATAAAGCTGTCTGATCAGCCAATGAAGAATGAAATCATCATAAAGGTAAAGATAACAGGTCAAGAACTTTCACAACAAACACCAGAAGGGCAACAGTGCGACCTCTGTGATTTTTAACCAGGGCACGTTGTTGATGCTGCACTTTGAGTATTTTTAAAAACAGATTGGTCTGATCCTACACAAAGTCTCATACTAACGAGCGTTCTTTATAACTGTGGTGAAAAAAAGGCAGCTCATAATGCATAACATGTCAAAGCTTGAGGTGGATGAGATGCAACAAAAGAACACATCAGGTTCTGTGGTGGGTTTTTTTTTTTCCCCAGATTGACTGAAATTTAAAAAATGAAGACTGGAATTTATTTTGCTGTTGTTTGAATCTTCACCTGTCCAGATTCAATAAATGTGTGCTCATGAAAGCATCGGATTCCTGACTCAAGAGGAACCTGATGTGGTCTTCTGTTGTCGCCCCTCCTCTTTAATGTTCAGTGTTTTTGATTGGTTTATTGAGTGATTGCATAAATACACTGATGTGCAGATGTTTCTTATTAGTTTGATTCACCTTGGTTATGTTATTGAAGGGAAAATTCACCTGCTTAAATAATTTTCATTTCACTTTGATAAAACTAAATGTAAATACGAGGAACCTCCCCATCGAGGAAACCTTCATAGAGAGGATACAAGAATCCAAGGTGCAAGAACGTGCAACATGCTTCTCTTCCTGCTCCAGTAGTCTGTTCTGCTTTAAGCTAAAGGAAAAAAAAGTTGATCTATAAAGGGATAAATAAACATGTTTGGTAAAAAATGAAGTTTTTTTTTTTTTTTTTTGGGACAAGGCGTTATATAACTGTTGGACTTGTAAGTTTAAACAAGGACACATTTCCATTATAAGTGCTAGAAATAAGTGAACATTATTCACCGGGGATAAACAGGCGAAAATAAGACGCTCATGGATGCTCTGTGAAATGTGGCCACATTTCCCTTAAATGCACCGTTTTAAACTTTATATGCACCAAAAATGTTTGTTTTTGTTTTTTTAGGGGCAGATGTTGCAGTGGATCAGACACCGAGCTTAGACATGAAGCCACGAATAATATTAAAGCTACAAATATCGAAGAGGAGCAAAAAAACACGGTAAGTTTAATTTCATCAAAAGCACCAAGATGTCAAGAACACAGTGCATTTATATGATTTATGTTTTACAACATAAAAAAAAAAGAGAAATTATAATTCTTTATATTTAGTTTCTATCACTTGTTTAGCTGTTAGTACGCTATAGATTTTTTAAAATGCGAATAAATTCATGTGTCTTTTATGATATTTTTCCTATAATTTTAGTCGGGTATCAAAAATTGAGTGGTCAATTGTTTTGCGATTTCAGTCTTGGTATTTTCAATATTAATTGATGTTCCTGTCTGATTGTGATGTGTGCGTATATGGTGTAATGAAGGATAATACCCAGAATGCATTTGGAGCAACGACTTGCAACGTGTGTGGGATGCTTTATTCCCCGTCCACCACCGAGGACGAGGCACAGCACCTGCTGTTCCACAACCAGTTCATCAGTGCCGTCAGATACGTGGTGCGTATTTCACCTTACCGTACTGCACATTCGTTCTGTTGGGTTTAAATAAAAATGCAGGTTTTCACATCGTTTTTTGCATCAGAAATAGTATTAAGATACTGTTGATGTACTATGTATATAAGGTGTGCAGTCTTTTGGGACAAACTGATATTTAATGCAACTTATTTATGACCTGTTTTAACAGGGCTGGAAGAAGGAGAGGATTTTAGGGGAATACCCAGATGGCAAGATTATACTTGTTCTCCCAGATGACCCTAAGTATGCCCTGAAAAAGGTAGAGATCAGTCTTCTAAATTAAAGTGCTTTCATGACGACATAAAACACAGCGCAGACTAAAGGTCGCTCAGAGTTGACCCTTGACTGGTGCATGTTAGAAAAAAATATGCTTGCTGGTTTTAATGAATGCTGAATAAAAGCTTTTTGGGAATTTATTGTCTTATAATAATTAAATAATTTATTTTCCTGTTTTGAGGTGGAGGAAATAAGAGAGATGGTGGACAACGACCTGGGGTTCCAGCAAGCGGAAACGAAGGTCCCTTCCCAGACCAAAACCTTCCTCTTCATTTCTAATGACAAGAGAGTTTCGGGGTGTCTGATTGCTGAACACATTCAGGAGGTCAGTGTTTATTTTACTATTTAATCGAAGTGCCCTTATCCAGAGTGACATTTATATTATTATACATCTGAGGGTGAAGGACCTTGCTTAAGGGCCCAACAGTGGTAGTGTGGTGGTGTTGGGGTCTAAATCTGTTGCCTTCTGATCTATAGCTCAACGTCTTAACCACTGAACTGCTCCTAGTCCTTCAAGGAAAAATATTAGCTGTTGTGGCTTAAGCAGCGTGTGATAAGTGCCGTGCTCTCATCAGTCTGTAGCTGATCTCTCAGCTTGAGGTGGTCAGATCGATGCCTTATCATCACATCCGCACGGGTTTTACACATTCCTGACTCCACCCTCACCACTCATGTTTTTATATAAGATCTAAGGGGTTGGGAATTGAACCCAAGGCCTTCCACGTAGCAGGTGAGAACTTTATCATTGAGCCACCAACGTCTTGGAATCATTAACATCTGGAAACATTTGCGATGCTTAAAATTTCAGCAGTATACACGTGCGTTGAAAATTTGATTATTTTTTTAAAGGATGATTTTCTGTATATCCACATGTGTTCACATGTATTATGGGTGAGTACACACAACAGTGGATGAGTTTTTTGGTGATTTTTAATTAATCAAATACAAATTGGGTTTTAAATATTTATTTTAGGACTTCTGCATCATAGAGTCCGTGACCTTGATTTCATGCAACAACAAAAAAAAGAACGTTACAGGGAACAACATGCCACCTCATTCTCTTATAAAACTTCACTTCAAGTCTTCTTGAGTGGTCACTGATGCATATTTAAACAGCAAAGATGTTTGTTTGGCTTAATATTTATATAGGTAGTCCCTGACTTATGAACATTCGAGTTACAAATTTCCACAGATACGAACGGACCGCTGTTTGCATCCAACATGTGTGGATGCAAACAAATCACGAAAGTAGCTCACTCGGCCTCCCTCACCAGTTTCAATGAACCACTCCTGGAGCACGATGATAGAAAATGTCTGTCCTGTAAAGCTGCCCTGGGGGTGAATCATCCTAATTTCGGAAAATCCTCAACAAAACACAGTTCACAGTCCAATACAGTGGAAAACCGCTCTGAGACAAAATGGCATCCGCGATTTGCCTCAGAAACTTAGGGACAACATTTCACTGTAAGATTTATTTTCTTAGGCACAGTTAGGGTTTTTGGTCACATGTTGGGAAAGGGGTCAGGTTTAGTCAAGTGGATAAAATTCACTTTGTCCCCGACTTGTGAACAAATCCAACTTACGAGCATGCTCCTGGAACAGAACTTGTTTGTATGTAGGGGACAACCTGTACTTAATAAAGAATTAAGATTTTTAAATATACAATTAAATAGGTTAGAATACACATATACTGTACAAGTATACATTTAATATATTTAGTATATAAATAATTAGAATTGAATATACAAATCTTTGCATGTGCCTAAGTATTTTGTCTGTATGAGCAATTTAGATTTTTATAACGTTTAAGGAATATTTAGATTTTGTGTGTTTGAAATAACAAGGTGATTTAAACTTGACTGCGCTATAAGAACTTATCTTAAACTGTACTTGAAAATTAATCGAGACCAGTTAGTTTTAACATTTAGTCAGTCTTTTTACGCATGCATTTGCACACACTCAAAAGTAAAAAAAAATGTTAAGGATCTAATTTATTATATGGGAGACGTTGGGATATCTTTCAAGCAGAAGTTACTCTTTATTGAGAACTCGCCGTGCATCGCTCTAGTCATCCAAGTCTGAGCTGTAGTCATCCAAAGTCTTACTAAAACTCTGCTCTGGAGAGTTTATACTTTACAAGGGGGAGGGATACAAAGAGGTGGAGACAATTTAAACAAAGCATAGTGTAGTACAGAAATCAGCCCTGATCTCATCAGCATAACAGTACTTTTCAAATGCATAGGTGCTAATCTAATCAGCCTGACAGTGTCGCCCAGTTACATCATCATAGAGACAAAGGCACAGCCTGGCCTTGAGATTAGCATTCACATTTACCTTGGAACCCTACCCAGTGGCCAGGAAGTACATGAAGACAAAAGGTTAATGTCTCAGACACCTGGGCTACCAGGCTTGATCTTCTTACAGTGCGATCATCTTTACCTCAAAATGTAAAACCCAATGTACATTACTCTTACATGAATTTTACATTTTGTAAATTTGTAATCCTACGGTATGTATTGATTTCTGTCTGCAGGGTTACAGAGTGATCGAGGAACCAGTGCCAGAGGGTTCAGAGAGGGAGAAGGTGATGTTTGAGCGGCAGAGAGCCTGGTGTTGCTCCACTGTTCCCGAGCCAGCGGTGTGTGGGATCAGTCGCATTTGGGTCTTCAGCATGATGAGGAGGAGAGGCATCGCTTCACGAATGATCGAGTGTCTCAGGTGAGCAGCATCTGTTATACCGCCGCGGATCACAATACGTTGGGTGAATCACATGACATGATCCAGGTAGATCTGATTAGTCATGTTCGGTGTGCGTGTGTGTATGCGTGCGTGTGTTAAAACTCTTTCGAACCCTAACCCCAGGATCCAGTAGCAACATTTAGCGTATTCAGCAGATGTTTAAATCAACAGAGGAAAATAATTTGCGCATTTCTTTGTCCAACACGTCCCTTGGAAGACCTGCCCTTTGTGTAATGTACTTAATGTACTACAGAATCGGACTTTTACAAGAATCGGAGGTAAAGACCAGAAACCAAGTTGAGGAACCTTGCCACTATACACGTACATAAAAATGTAAACCATAAAAACAAAAAACTGACAAAACATATACTTTCAGTTTATTATCACACAGTATATTTCTGTACTATAGCAATATTATCGTCCCTACATGAGATTATACATACAAGTGGAAATATGAATTTTCCTGTCGTTATTTAGCACATTACTTATGGTTGCTTACATTCTGCAGGTTGAATAATAATAAAAATAGTTAATTAATTGGAATCTAGTTTTAGGGCAATGTACACAATGTAGCTATCTATCAAAGCAAGCCAGGTTATAGTACAAATGTAGTACTGTAATGTGATTGTAATCTTTTCCTACAAAGCATGAGAGAGCCATAAAACTACTCAAGTTTTTTTTTTCAGTTCAGTGTTGGACATTGGTCCAGTCGAAATTTGCGGAGTTAATTTCATAAATAAGAAGACATAAAAAAATCCCACACTCGTTGAAAGTGGTGGCTCCGAATGCCTTCTGGTTATTGTCCTTCCTTACACCATACACACACATCGTAATCAGACAGGAACTTCAATTAACATTGAAAATACTGAAATCGTAAAAACCGTCGATGGTTTTTGTGCATGGTCTAAAAAAAGACAACATGAATTGATTCACATGTCAATAAAAATCTATAGCGTACTTACACAGGACCAAATCGAAAAGGAGATGATCCTAATATGTCCCTTCAAAAGACGGATTCAAATAAATTTCCACACTTTCCAAAGGTGCCTATTGAGAATGAATATATATCAAATATACAACTGCCAGTCAGCAAATATCACTAAGATGCTGAGTGCTAAGATTAACATAATTGGCCAGCCATTTGGATTGGTGTCCTGAGAGATGAGTGCAAAAAAAAAAAAAACTATTCAAAACTTGGATTGATGTTCATTATTGACTGCAGCACCAACACCTTGTAGAGATGGAGATTGTACACAACCATAATAACAGAAAGCTCCGGTCCATGAGGATCACACTCTTCCTGATCCACCCAGCCATACCATGTTTTATGTACGGTGGTAAAAAAAATAAAAAAATAAACTTCCCAAGCAGCAGACTATTTTTATTAAAGCGGATAGACCACACATCCATCACGTCGTAATTTACTTCATTTCAGAAGCATTTTGACCATTCAGACCCACTGAGGCAACAAATTTGTTTAATATTTAAAAAATATAGTTAGTAGTTAAAATATAGTTAATAGTTAAAAATCCAATAAATTTAAAAGGGAAAAAAGTGAGTCAAATGAACTTCCACTTTTGCCTTTCTGCAACACAGCTATGACTCGGGGAAATCTGGCAGAAAATTCATGTTTGATTTGACTTTCACAAGCATTTATTAAACGCTCGATAAAGGTTCCAGTGTGTGTTTGTGTTTGTGTGTTTATACACACGTGGACAAAATTGTTGGTACCCTTCGGTCAATGAAAGAAAAACTCACAATGGTCACAGAAATAACTTTAATCTGACAAAAGTAATAATAAATAAGAATTCTATGAATGTTAACCAATGAAAGTCAGACATTGCTTTTCAACCATGCTTCAACAGAATTATTTAAAAAAAATGAACTCATGGAACAGGCCTGGACAAAAATGATGGTACTCCTAACTTAATAGTTTGTTGCACAACCTTTTGAGGCAATCACTGCAATCAAACGATTCCTGTAACGGTCAATGAGACTTCTGCACCTCTCTGCAGGTATTTTGGCCCACTCCTCATGAGCAAGCTGCTCCAGTTGTTTCCGGTTTGAAAAGCAATGTCTGACTTTCATTGGTTAACATTCATAGAATTCTTATTTATTATTACTTTTGTAATAGTTATTTCTGTGACCATTGTGAGTTTTTCTTTCATTGACCGAAGGGTACCAACAATTTTGTCCACGTGTGTATGTGTGTGTGTGTGTGCACGTTTGTTATTCAATACAGCTACATTTACACTCGTCCTTCATGCATTTATTATCTAATATGCAGAAGTTGTCCTGCAGCCTGTCAAAAACACCAACGCTGAAACACAGAGTAATGAATATACAGTGAACACCTGAAACACTCACTCTCACACAACATAACAGGTCTTGTTGTACAAAAATTAAAAGAACACAAACAAATGTGTTGACGAATTCTCGCTAAAACAGAGAGAACATTTTGAGATGTAGGAGTCAAACTATATGGATTATCATTTACACATCAGTCAGCTTTTAAATAATAGGGGGGGGGGGGAGTTGATTCAGTGGCGTATCATGAATATTTTGTGCGTCAGTTCATCCATCACCACACTCCATGACTCTAGCATACACATCTCAGTGGTAGGTTTCACAACTACTATGTTGCAGGTCCGGGTTCGATTCCCAGCCGATGCCCAAACCCCAACCACTGGAGGCAGTTCTGTTCCCAAGCTCGAATAAAATGGGAGGGTTGCGTCAGTAAGGGCATCCGGTGTAACATCTGTGCCACGTTGTGTGCAGATCGCTTAGCGAGAGCAGCTGACAGTGCATTTTTTATTACGTTTTTTTTTTTCTTTTCAAGTTGTTGTTATTTGTCTGTAATCCTACAGGTGGCGCTTTAAACTGTTCACACATGGACAGGCAGTGTGATCGAAGCGAATTATTTGCCGTTGTTATTTAAAATCTTTACGTAAATTAAATACAAAAGAAAAAACCTCTGCATACGAATTTAATTTGTTCTGTAAGAGTTCTTAACGAGAAAATTCATACTGCGGTACAAACTGTGCCATAAGAGCGAAAATATCACAAATATACAATATAGTTATCATGTAGTTATCTACATATACCTTTCTATATGTTCTACATTTGTATCATTTATTAATTATTATTTCATATTTTATATTCTTTATTTGAATATTTTCTCATTTATATACTCTATTTTTCTTTTTTATCATATTCTTATTATATATTCTGTGTTTGACTGTATTATTTTATTTTTTTTAATTATAGTTCATGGCCTATCGTACAAGCATTTCACTTCATATCATACTGTGTATGTGTCTATCTGTTCCAGCCACCCAAAATATTATCAATATTACACAAAACGCACGAAACATCACGTGCCTTCTGGCTCCCAGACGTCTGTGCAACTTAGCTGCCGTTTGCATGTCGTTTCAATTCTTCAGTTCTCATGCCGAGGTTGGGAAAATCGTGAACGTTACAGAATCGCAATACAGATTGAATCGTCACTTGGGTGTGGTGATATCGTATCGGGTGATCCCTGGAATATGTAATTGTTATATCATCATTTATTGAAATGTTTTTCGCCTGCAGTTATGGTGTCTTAGTTATGGAGCTGTTCTACACCGTACTTGCTGTCTTACGCTTAAGCGTAACAGTCAATATGAATACTGCTTATTCTTTTTTTTTTTTTTTTTTTTTGCCAAATAATTTTTTTTTTATACAACTTATACAATTTGTTTTTGCCATTTCAGGAACAATTTCATCTACGGGTCGCATTTAAGCAAAGACGAGATCGCCTTCTCGGACCCGACACCCGACGGCAAGCTTTTCGCTACACATTACTGTGGAACCACGCAGTTTCTGGTGTACAACTTCATCAGCGGGACACGATTAAACTGACGACACTCCTAAATGGACCCGGCACTTCCCACTCAATTTTTTTTTTTTTTTTAAGAACAATTTCACACAGACAATGGACCCAAACAACAACAACAACAAAATGGGGCTACACCTGGAAAGATTTTAGCAATGTTTACTGTTCAGAGACACCGGCTTATTGTCAGCAAGCTTCTTTTTAAAAAAAATAACGTTAATCATCTTGGATACTTTTTTAAAAACACATCCTAATACAAGTTCATTTCAGATCCAGAAGTGATTGATATGGAAAGATGAGGTGGAGCTAATCCAAGATCAAGTCTAGGATTAATAAAATAAATAACGTTTTAACCAGTAGAGTTTATTACCTGCCTTATGCAATTCTGATGTCTACTCCATCAAGGCCATCTCATATGGAAATGTGCATTGGGTGATACGCCGCAGTAGCATGTAGCTATTGTTCAGTGTGGTGAACAGCGTGCGCGATTCTCTCAGGTTCAGTTCGAAGCCTATTTTAAGACCCCATATCTTGTAGAAGCCATTTTGTCTAGAGCACAGTTGCGAAATCAAGTGTTTGCTAATCCTTTTTGAACGTAGGGGAAATATACGAACTGTACTACTGCAAACAGTGTCTTTGTCCTGAAGCTACCTTACAATAACACAATACAATACCTTCTTCTTCTCCTCAGGTATGATCATTGATCTGTCTCTTAAGACTTTTCAAACATTCATTATGACCATGTTCACCTGACCATCACATACACACGGCTGTTGTTGTCGCCACCAGTCTTCTCGCTCACTCTGGGAGTGTGTGCTCACTCACGTTACATTAGAGATTAAGGAATTCCTGTGTAGTAGGCTTTCCAAATAATCCCCAAGGTGTACAGTTGTGCTGACATCAAAGTTTGAGGCAATCCAGATTTTCGTTTCAGCCTTGCACCAGACCGTGCACTTATGGATATTCCACAAGGCCAAAACATGACCGCTGCCCTTGTCTGTGTTCCTACGGAACTGCACACATCAGTATACATGACAAGCCAGTAGCTGCTGATGCGAATATCCAGTCTGTTAATGAAAGTAATCAGGCTTATTAAAAAGGAAAGAGCTTTATAAACAGAGAAATTGTGCCTTAGCAGGTTATGTTCCTCCGGATCCCCTGGACGCACTGGTGCCCAGGTCCCCAGGATCAGTATAACACAAACATATGCGGTCATGTTTGATGTGACTCGTTCAGAATTATTACACACAATTTTTCGCCTTTTTTTTTTTTTTCCTCTTTTTTTCTCCCCCAAAACTGGTCACAAAAGATTCAGGAGAAAAAATAGACACACATTATTACTGGACTTTCTGATAAGCAGCAACATAAACAAATACCGTTCAAAATTATTTAATTACATATTTCTTAAAGTAATGGCACCCTCATACTTTATGTACTACTGTACTACTGTGTTGTCTCAATTAAATTGACTCCTTTTGTTTATTTGTTTATTTTGTGAAAGATCTGGAATCAAATGCCTTTTTATTAGAACTTTAATTCATTTAATCAATTAAGATCAAAACAGTGTTTTTTGGGTTAGTTTCACTTCTCTTTAGCCAGCAGGGGCGATGTGTACAACACCTGAATAACTCTGTGTGCACAAGCACGCCTTAATGTCTGGTGTGTGATGACTTGTGATGCAGAATCCATAATAATCACAAATAATCATGTACAGCAATCATTTCCTGTTCACTCACACTGACATTACAGATCAGACAACAGGAAAACAATGTGGCGCTAGAAGATAGATGACTGAAGGAGAATAAGCTCTTTATTACTTTCTCCATCCAGAGCGTTCACTTTTCTTTTATTAAGAAAAAAAGATTTTAAGATTTAAGATGTCGTGGGTTTTTTTTTTTTTTTGGTTTTTTTTGTGAATTGCACTTCTCTGCACCTAGGATATGTTGTATATTTTAGACATAAATTTCTAACAGGCTTGAGGAATTTGATTGCTGACCCATGTAGACAAAATTTAATTCACAATTTTACAAAGAAAAAGAAAAAAACACTTGTATATTATATTATATTTATTATATGCACTACACTGAGCAATTCCCTGTCAAGTATGTGAAACTAGACCAGTAATCGTTCCTGCCAAATGGTCAACCCTTTATCACATTAGCTTGGTATCTGGCACCAAGTCGTGAGAAGCAGATCCGTTACTTCCTGTAAGTTGCGAGGTCAGGATCTGCCTCCATGGATCAGACTTGTTTTTCCTGTACATTTCACAGACGCTCGAGTAGATTGAGATCTGGAGAATTTGGAGGACGAGTCAACACCTCGAACTCGCTGTTGTGTTCCTCAAGAAATGTCCAACTGTTTTAACAGAGTCTAACACTGCCATCAGGGAACGGTGTTTTTGTGAAGGTGAGCACTCGGTCTGTAGCATCGTTTAAGCAGGTAATCCGTTCCATGTGAACGGTAGGATTGAAGGTTTCCCAGCAGAACATCGCCCAGAGTATCTCACTCACCTTCTTCCCATAGTGCATCCTGGTGCCATCTCTTCCCCAGGTGAAGGTAGGGCTCAGTGGTTAAGGCATTGGACTACGGTTCAGAAGATCCCAGGTTCAAACCTCACAACCACCAAGTTGCCACTGTTGGGTCCTTGAGCAAGGCCATTAACCCTCAATTGCTCAGATGTAATGAGATTTTTAAAAATTAAGTCGCTCTGGATAAGGGCGTCTGCCAAATGCCTAGATGTAGGTGAGCGAAACACACACACACACATGCACATCCAGCCTTTCATAAACCACCTTCTTTCATTGCTCTGAGTTTTGATGCTCACATGACCAGTGTAGATGTTTTTGAATGTGGGCACGGGTGGGCATGATGTGCAGCTGCGCAGCTTCATACCTGCAATGCACTGTGTGTACTGACGCCTTTCTGTCAGAACTTGCAGCATTCATTCTTTCAGCGATTTGAGCTCCAGTAGCTCTTCTGCTGGAGACCAGGAGCTCAGACCAGGTGGTGCATCAGTGAGCCCTGGTCTCCCGTCACCTCGTCACCGGTCTTCCATCCTTGGAGCACTTTTGGTCGTTCCTGATCACTGCAGACCAGAAGAGCTGCTGGTTTGAAGTTGCTCTGATCCAGTCACCTAACCAGCTAGCCGGGTTTTTATCAGCCACTCGCATCCTTGACACTTTCTTTCATTTTTTTTTCTGCTTTTAACACATCAACTTCAGGGACAAAATGTTAATTTGCTATGGAAGATCTCCCACTCGCTTCCAGATGTAATGTCATGGCTGATCGGTGTGTGTATCCCCTTATTGTACAACACGTGTCTGTATAATGTACCCAGCCATTCCCAGACTTAAAAATTTGAAATGTCAAGATCTTCTGCAGCCACTCAAACTTTTAATCAGAACTTATCTGGAATAAGATCAATCAAAAACTAATAAAATGTAACAACAAATAAATAAATGTAAATATCTAACCAGAAATACTTGATAGTAATTTTACACCTTATCACTTTTTATTTCTTTGTTATAAATGATGTCTCACTGCAGTACTCACACTTAGAGAAACCCTGAGAAGAGGAACTCGCACAAACTTATCCCAGCATCTTTCAGTGTCGCTGCACACACACACACACACACACACACACACACACCCTCCTACCAATCACTGTGCATGTTGTTACAGTATTAAAGGATTCACTCATGGTTCATGGGTTCAGACTACAGACAGACAGGAATCACTTTTTCTTTTTTTATTCCACTCGTATACTTGTTTTTATCTCTGGAAGTAAAACCTGCTGTAATTAAAGACACTTTGACTCATCGTGGTTTTCTCCGGGAGCCTCTGCTGAGCAGGAAACGTAACTCTAGTCTGAGCGATTACGAACATACTGCACTTCTCAACAAGGCAGCAGATGATCCAGCTGAAATCTCAATCTGGAACGAATTGCACGGATGTTTTTAACTCTGATATTAACAGACATTCCCATTTCACACAATTAATTAAGCAAACGCAGTGTGTGTTTTCACCAAAGCAAATCAATTCAGGTCTGAACGATAGAACAGCTTCCAGTAAAACTCTGCAGGGAGAGAACTGACTGTGAGAATGTTGGATTGTGAATGCCACGTGTGGGAAGCTGGAAGATATCGGGGTCCTCAGCCGTGAAACAGCACTGACTGATGGTGTGGGTCACGTGTCACTGCAGTAAACTATTGCACATGATGATGGCTTAAATGGAACGGAGTGTACAATGTGTGTGACAAACTGAAGCAAGTCTTATCCAGTTACTGAAGACTGCAAAGTATTTAACAGGTACAAAAAACCAAAAAGAAAAAAAAAAAAAAAAAAGCACTTAAATGACCATAAATTCTGTTTATACACTCACCATATGGGACATTTCCATTCCAATCATCCGTTTAACGTACGTAATGTAAAGTACACAATTTTTTACAACTAAATTTCTATATTTCCAAAAGGTGTTTTCTACACATTTCTTTTCCCCTATATTTTTATTTTAAAAAAAAATTTTCTTCTATAGCTATATTTTCATAGCTGGAGTTTTCTTTATTTAATTTATTACTTTATTTCATAACTTTTTTTTTCTGACTGTCTATTCTCTTTAGTGTAAGCTCACGGGCGGTCGTATAAGCATTTCACTGCATATCGTACTGTGTATGTGACAAAGAAAATTAGAATTTAATTGAATTTAAATGATTTGACCTGTACAAATGTAAAATTACTGGCAGTACAATAAACAGCTGAACTCATGGGGAAAAAAAAGCAATAATAAATCTTTCACAAAGTATTTAGAAAAGCTTCTTTATTTAATTCAAATTAGAACACGTTCACATAAACAAGTTTTTCAGTAACTGCTTTTGTTTTTCCAGATGACTTTTCAATATGAAAGCCCCACAGGAAGCACGAGGACACAGTCCCGGCATGGTCACCTGTCCCGGCTCCTCACAGTCACTTTCGACCGGTTCATTTGCCCTTCTTGAATTTGCCTGGTGTTGCACTTGTCTTCTGTTTCTTCTTGGCTGAGCCTTTTGTTTCAGGCTCCTGTAGGGACATAAAATAGAAATTAAAATGATCTGAAACCGGGACGAAGCTTGCGACAGCACGGGGAGAAAGATTTCAGTTTCAGTACAAACCTTGCGTTTAGAAGAGATGGATCCTGTGACGGTGAAGAACGTGTCCAGTCGTCCTTGAGTGCTCCCCTGTCGGCTCTTCATGATTTTCTTACAGCCGTTACGGATTCGCTCCTCACTGCCAATGAACATGAAAGCAATAAATGTTAACCAATATACTGTACAGATAACAGACCTGACAGCTGTACTGTACATTTCACTGTACAGTTACACGGTCATATTCATACACCTCCAAGGATGCTCGGTTTCTTTTTCTTTTTGGAAATATAAACAAGTTACATATACATACATAGTACACTATTTTTTTTTTACCCATACCCCTCCCCCCACCCCACAATAAAAACACCAGCAATCAAACAACAACAAAAATCTAAACTAAAGAAAAAAAAAAGAAAACAGCCAGTCAGCAGAAAGAAAAAAGGAATAAAAAGAAAGAAAATTTTATTTTCTTATTATGCATCAAACAGAAAATGTAATGAAGGAAGTATTATAAACAGAGATTAAAAAAGAAATCTTTTATTACAGATCCAGTTGCTCTGCATCTATATTTTCAAAATGGCTTATAAATGGTTGCCAGACATCATAAAATTCCTGACTCGATCCCCTTCTAGAATAGCGAATCTTTTCTAGGTGAAGAAAGATATACCTTTAATATTGGCATTTTCCCTTAATGCGATAGCCAGTGGTTCAATAGCCACAGCAAAGAGAAGAGGTGACAAAGGGCACCCCTGTCTCGTACCACGCTGAAGCTCAAAGAAAGGGGATAAGCTGCTATTTGTCCGAACGGCAGCCAGTGGGGATGAGTATAGCACTTTTATCCATGATATAAATTTAGGGCCGAAACCAAATTTACCAAGAGTATAAAAAAGAAAATCCCAATTCACTCGATCAAATGCTTTTTCTGCGTCGAAGGAAATAATTGTTTCCAAATTGTCAGAAATAGATGGGTTATAGATAACATTCAACAGCCGCATAATATAAAAAAAAAAAAGTATCTGTTCTTTATAAAGCCTGTTTGATCAGGTGAAATAACACAATGCATTACTTTTGCTAAGATTTTCGTATCTGTATTCAACAATGAAATTTCTTTCTTTAAAATTAAGGAGATAACTGCTTGCCGCATAGTTGAAGGTAATGATCCAGAGGAAAAGCTTTCTCGGAAAACTGACACCAACAGAGGAGAGACCTGATTGGAAAAGGTTTTAAAAATTTCTGAAGGATATCCGTCTGGTCCAGGTGATATACCAGACTGCATACTTCGTATTGCTATGGCTATTTCTGTATCGGATATAGACTCATCTAATTGTGACGCTGTATCTCCACTTACTGTAGGAATACCTAAATTTTGAAAAAAGCCCTCTAATGTCGAGGTATCAACAGATGAAGGAGCGGTATAAAGTGATTTATAATAGTGTAGGAAACAGCTATTGATTGTTAAATTATCAGTACACTTTACACCATGATCATTTTTATTTTCGGGTATAGCTTGTTTAGCCGATCGCTGTTGGTGTAGGTGACACACTGCATATTGAATCCAATTCCTTTATCTTACCTGCTAATTTTGTAAATTTTTCCCTGGTCTCTTTATTTTGTTTGCACAAAATGAAATAATCTGCCCCCTTAGATATGCCTTTAAGGATTCCCAAACTGTTGAGGATGACATACCTGGAGTTTGGTTTACATTTAAAAAGAACTCTATCTCTGAACTCATAAAGCTCCCAAACTTCTCATCTGAAAGAAGCAAGGAGTTAAATCTCCAAGGACGATAGTTAGGTCCTGCAGTGGGTATATGGATTGACAGAGTCAGTGGAGAGTGGTCTGATATCACTATGGCTTTATAATCCGAATCTGTCACAAGAGGACAAAGTCTTTTATCTACAAGAAAATAATCTATGCGTGAAAAAGTATTATGTACTGGAGAATAAAAGGAGTATTTTCTTGTGGTAGGATTACGGAAACGCCAAACATCTGTCAATTCATAGGCCTCCAGGAAACTCTGTAAAACTTTTGCTGATTTGCATTTGGGCGTTTTTTTAGGTGAACTGCGATCTAAAAGAGTGGAAAGAACGCAATTTATATCACCTCATATGATAAGGTGATGGGTTGTCATATTTGGAATCCGAGACAGAAAGTTAGCAAAAAAAAACTTCATCATCCCAATTGGGTGCATAAACATTAGCCAGAATAAGTGGAAGCCCGTATACTTGCCCAACTACGATAATATAACGGCCAGCAGCATCTGCATCTACAGTAGTAGTTGCTACAAATGGTAAGTTTTTTTTAATCAGAATAACATCCCCCCCTCGCCTTTGAGCGGAAGTTGGAGTGATATACTTGTCCGATCCACCCCTCCCTTAATTTAGATTGGTCACATGTGCGTAAATGGGTCTCTTGAAGAAAAGCAATATCAGCTTTCAGATGTTGCAAATGAATAAGGACGTTTTTCCTCTTTACAGGATGGTTAAGAGATTTAACGTTCCAGCTAACAAAATTGATCAAACATCCATTAGCCTGTCTAGAAGAAGAAACACCTATTTTTGTCATGAGAAGTTAATAGCAATAGTGAAGCTGCAGATTTACAGAGAATAAAATAAAGCCATGAAAAAAAAGAGAGCAATTAAAAAGGAGAAAAGAGAGAGAGAAAAAGAGATTTCAAAAAAGTACTGCTGACTGGCCTGAACCCAATCACCCATTAAAACCAGGTGATTAACGCAACCCACACGAACACATCCACACACTGTGCTTATCTGGATCCTATTGAGCCACAATCAGGCTCTCACTGAACCATCTTATAAGCTTGGAACAATAAAATATATAAACATTTCTAAACATTAACTAGTAAACATCATCCTTATTATGGTTATGAAGTGTTAATTACAAATAGCTTTGTACTGAAACTAAAACGGGAACTTCAACATAACTACACTAACTTGTAATAAACCACTATGGCTTTCCCCGGTCAGTACTGTGTTTACCGTCCATGTGTTAATGATACGCAATGTGAACATCCTTCAGTAGTTAAGGTCTGGCTTCTGCAGGAGTAATAACACTATGCTTAACATAGTGCATGGCTTTATCCGGATCTGTGAACATCTTGTCCTCGCCCTTATAGGTGATACGGAGTCGCGCAGGATACAAAATGCCGAAGCGCACACCGTCCTGTCCTCGTAAGAGTTTTCTAACCTCCGTAAATGCCGCACGAGCCTTGGCCACACTCGGAGTGTAATCTGGAAATATGGCTATTTCCTTCGCCGTTAAAGCGAAGTGGACCTCGGGACCAGGCTCGGCACAGCACCTCCACACAGTCCTGATGGTAGTGTAGCTTGGCGACAATGGTGCGCGGCGTCTTGGGTCCGGAACTTCTGTACGAATGGTCAATAAGGAGGTCCTTGTCCATCTGCAGAACTTCGATCAGTAGTTTAGAGACCGACGCGGTGGAGCTTGACCCTGGAACACCCAGGATTCGAATGTTACATCGCCGCATTTTCCCTTCCATGTCATCATACCTCGCTTTCAGTTCGGTCATTTCTGCCTGCAGGCTCGTTATTGTAGTCTGCATTGAAACCACTTCATCCAACCATGTAGACAGTCCGCCCTCCATGTCCCTAACAGAAGCCTTAATCTGGTCCATTTCTGCGCGAGTTGTCGCGACACAACTGGTGATTTCGGCCTTGAGCGTCTGTAACTCGCCCTTAATGGAGTTCAGTTCTTCGGTCAGTGCACTTCTCAATTCCTCTTTAATAACTGTTAAAATGTCACTCTAGACGTCGAAGACCTCAAATCTCAAATTCTCTTATCCCTCTAGAGCAGGGGTGGCCAAGTTCGGTCCTAGAGAGCCGCAATCCTGCAGAGTTCAGCTCCAGCCCTGAAAAAAAAAACTCTCCTGCCAGTAGCCTTAGTAGTCCTCAAGACCTTGATTAGCTTGTTCAGCTGTGTTTGATTAGGGTTGGAGCTGAACTCTGCAGGATTGCGGCTCTCTAGGACCGAACTTGGCCACCCCTGCTCTAGAGGGATAAGAGAATTTGAGATTTGAGGTCTTCGACGTCCATTTTTTCTGATTTTGAGGGAGATGAAGTAGCGGCGCGGCTTGAGCTCGGCTCGCTAACGGGGCTGAGGGCCGAGGATGTGCTGGGCCTAGTGCTGGATGAACCACTGCATTTGTATTTTCTCAAGCTCGCAGGCATATCTGACACCAAAACAACTACTAAACTTGTCACCAAGTTATGGTTGCGTATTACCGACCAGTTAGTGAAATAAACTAGAAATTAAAAAAAAGGATTTTAACATAAAGTGTTATTATTCAGCGAGAGCCCAACAAAACACATCCTACTCCATGATCGGCTCTATAGCGCCCCCGGGATGCTCTGTTTCTTGTCTAAAACGTATATTTCTCCTTATCAAATGTAGAAGTGAACTATTAAAAACTGCTTTTGAACTACACAACTCAACATGGACCTGCTGCTTATCAGTAAATAAACTGAATCCATTACAGAGAGGTGTGTGGTGTGAAGTGTCCATGCTCACCTGAACTGCTTCTCGCTGCACATAAACTGGATGAGTCCCTCCTCGTCAGGTTCGTTCCACTTGAGATCGACGGTGGAACAGTCCACCACCTCAGGGTCCAGAAACAGGGATCGAGCCTCTTTAAAAAGCCAGTCTTCTGGGGCAGGGTGTTTCTGTGCAACCACACATATGTTTTTCAGTTAAATACTGGGGCTGTCAATATTAACATGTTAACGCAAGTGATTAATCTAGAAATGTTACTATTTTTTTAAAGCAAATTCATCATACGACCAAGTCTGACCCTAATGGCTTCCCATAATCGTAGCTAGGTTAGCTGGCTGTGTGTGATAATGGCACGTTTAGTGCGGATAATAAGACGGTTGAGGAAACATCACCAGGTGTAACTGAACGACAGGTTTCATTATAAAAAGCTTCTAGATGCTTTGATAAAACCAAAGCTGTGTGTCAGGTGTCAAGTTAAAAGAAACTATTTTTACACGAATACAGGAAGTAAGGCGTGTAAGCGGTGGCTCAGGCGGCCAGCACACTGCGTCGTTGATTTTTGGGTCTGAGGGACCGGGTTCGATCCCCATCGTCGGTGGATCGCCACACCATCATAGTACGCAGCCGCTGCATGCAGTGCCGGTCCCACTTGAGAGATTTTAATTTAACATTTGCGAAATGTTAATATTTGAGATATTATAAAACTGTTTCCTCTAACCCATTTGTCATGCATTTCTTTATTCCAACACTGCATGTTCAAAAAATTCATAACCTTTGTATTTTAAATAAAAAATGTAAAATCATAAGCTCAGTTATTATTTTAAATGATGTACAGTACTGTACCTCTCGTTTCTTCATATTTAGTTAAATTAAATGTCAATTAATTTGAAATTAAAATCTGGAAAATAATTACTGAGACAGGCTGCATGTTACCTAAAAATAATATTTTTAAAAAACTGGTTGTTAATGTAACACCCTCAGCAGCACCCTCATTTCCCCTCTCATCTGTTCCCACCACTCAGCCTCACCAGTATGGTCATGGGAATTATGGGAGTTCAGCTGAAATGTTTAACTTAGTCACTAATTATCCTCATTCTTCTGTTTTGCTCAAGTTTTGAGTGTCACGTTCCCGAACTTAGATTTCTGCTTGTGAAGGTGTTTGCTACCGTAATATTACTCACTTCACTCCAGGAAGTCTCGCAGCTACATGATGCTTGCGAAGGAATCAAGTGTGATGATATCATCAAATAATATCACCAGTATACTAATCACTGGTCAGCACTGTTTCTCACTGGTTCATGCTAGAAGTTAAATGTTTGTTTTCTTTCAATGATTGAATGTTTGTGTGGCTTAACAAAACAAAAAACTGCTTAGGAAGCCTTGAGAGCTATTCCTCAAGACCACTTTACTCAAGAAAGTCTCTATATGAAGATATGATATGAAGAAAGCGGCGTGGCTCAAGGCTTTTGTACTGTATGTTTAAAAAAATATATTTTTTAAAAGCTCTGCACGATGATAAACGACTGGACATTTTATTCCCAGGAAAGCCCTGTATCCCGACTCTACTCGCTCTACTCTACTGGCCACCAGATGATGGAATGAACGTTCCATTGCTGTCTTCAAACAAAGCCGCTTCACTAAATAATTAAATGCGCTCTAATTTATATTTCCTTCAGTAAAAAAAAAAAAGTTTCCTGCTGTACCTGCTATTTTCTCTCACATGGTTTTAAGCTTGATGATATTCAGTACTCTGACACGAACAGCATTTGTCATCAACGTGTTTCATAAAAATACATCATAAGTACAAAAAACACTCAGCCCAACATGCGCTAGTGTTTGTGATTGTACGTGAACTCACAGACTGGTCAATGTTGTCCAGGATTTCCTCTATTGAACCATGTTGTTTGATGAGGTCAATTGCTCTCTTGGGTCCAATTCCTTTGATTGTGCCACAGTAGTCACAGCCGAGGAGGATACACAAGTCGATAAACTGTTGATGTGACATGTTCATCTCCTGCAGGATGCGGCTGAAATGAAACTCCTGGATCGGAAGTTTCCTACAAGTAGGAGGACGAGAACAGGGTCAAGAGGGTAAAAATATTACCATTTAAACATGTGTTGTCAGATACAGCAGGACTTCTCATTGTATACGACGTTATCTGTGCGGACGGTGAAATGGCTGTTTCGCTGGTTTTAGTTCGCTTTTGGCTGCCATAGTTGGCTGGTTCACTGTACAGCAGTAAAATGACAGCTAGAAAACCAACAGTGGTGTAACTATGTAGTTTATTACACACGGTGTCTTATTACATTTAAATGTTGTGTATTACACCTAGGATTGGGATATTACACAGAGTGGTGGGCCCCTCGGCCCTGTACCTACACTTCCACGCAAAGGTTTGGGATCACTCGCAAAATTCTATGTCTTACTGTTCCTCCTTATGCTCTTTGGAAAAAAAATAATGAGTATTTATAATTTAAATTTTCTTTACTTTAGTTCTCTTTTTTTCAGAGTTTAATATAGTTTTTGTTGCATGCAGAAATATTTTTTTTCTCTGTAGCAGTTCATCGATTTTTCATAAATGCAACAAACTGTTTTTTTTTTATACATAGCTAGAGGTAAAAAAAATAATAATAATAATAAAAACTATATACACTGTGTTATCTTCATTTTAGATGTCAAAAGGGTTTTGTGGCTCCTGGTGTTTTTTTTTCCCCTTGGGAAATGGGTCCACATGGCTCTTTGAGTGTTTAAGGTTGACGACCCCTGGCCTAGATGTTGCTGTAGACATAGCGTCCGCTATCCAAGGAACGCTTTTAAAATACTACTGCACCACCTGCGTTTACATGGGCCCTAACATAACATTAATAATCAGAATAACAGCCCAATCAGGGTACAAATGCATCATGTAAATGAGAAGAGGTGGAGTGATCTGTTCAGTAGGTAAATATTAGCCATGTAGCCATTAGCCACGCTTGAGCTGATTGTTTCTCTCTTGGTGAAATAAATGTATTCTTTCTGCACACATTAGGAGATGAGAGGAAGAGAGGTTCAGAGGAAGGAAACTTTGCGTCTAGTCCTGATCAGTAAACTCCATGAGAGCAACTCTCTCTCCATCCTGTCTTTACTTTTGTCTTTCATCCATTGCCTCCTGGTCTTTGGTTAAACGATTAAACCAGAATATTGCACGACCCGCCACAATGCAACTGCTCTTAGCATCAGAATTCTAGCAAACAACTTTTTTTTTTTTCATTTGAACTCTAAGAAGACGCTACACACACTCGAGTAGTGATTCTGCTGTTCAAATACTGAGCAATTAAATGTGCATTTGTAGACATCCCTAGACGTTGACAATAGATGTTAAGTGATGTATAAATCTTTAAACTGACTGACCCACACACACACACACACACACACACACACACACACACACACACACACACACAAACAAACAAACACAATTGCTTTTTGCTGACAATTGCTGTTCTAACGTGCTTCAGCTGCATGCATTACAACCTTACATTGTTCATCTGAAACTTGCAGCAATGTTTTAAACAGAACATCTTATATAGTCAATTATGTAAAGACATGAAATGTGGCGCAGTCTCCTCTTCTATAAATGAGGTTACAGATAATAACAGAAATCAACAGATTGATAAACATACTTGGCTTCGCTGGAGGTCAAGTGTCTCAGCAGGACGGTTGTTCCGAAGGTTAACCCGTCCATATCTTCAGTCGCTGTGGCGTACACCTTCCCCGCCTTCACCAGAGCCGCACAGCTGGCCTCGGCCTCGCATGGAGCCTGGGAACGTGGAGGTTTATTCATCAGTGTTCATTGTGTTTTCGTGTCTACTGGAGCTCGACAGTTAGCAGTCTCTCAACTGTAACACTATCCGTCTCAGTTAAGTGTACACTAAATACATCAACGTCCAAAGCAACTGTGTTTTGAAAATTATATCCGCTGACCCTGTGTGGGCTCATTTTTCTAAGTAAAGACTTTAACAATAACTAGGAAAACAATACCTCTATGTAAGGCACTCCCATCAGCGCGAGGAGCTTCTTACACTCATCGTTATGCTGCTTGGTGACTTTTACAAGACGTCTGCTGAACTTGTCAATGTTCTCCTGTTCACCTACAAAAAAAAAAAAAAAAAAAGTCACTGCAATTAATGGTTTCTCTTTTTTTTTCTCTAATGTCATTTCTGGAGATTTTAAACATGATCTCGCCGTGTGAAGCGTTTGTTATACCCAGTTCCTGTGCTTGTGCTAACAGCTTTTCAGCCTCTGCTCTCCTTTCTCCTCGTTTCTCCAACTGAAAAAAAGAAACAAAGTTCATTGAGAAAAGCACAGCCTCAGAAAGTTACACTAGAATCCAGTGGCGTTAGAAATAGAGATATTATAGACTATAATTTTAGTCAGTACGTTTTAGAAAGTTATGTTGCGCTGTCACTTTCCGTGTACCAAAATCTATCACAATGAAAATACAGTCACGCGTACATAAAGTCCCTTAAGTCCCTGACTTAAGAACGAGTTCCGTCCCGGGTGCACATTCGTAAGTTAGATTCGTTCATAAGTCTTATACACCTTTGACACAAATATACCATGTATAGCATTAAAAAAACAAGCACACAGGTTTGGTGTTTTGGTTCCACATTAAACGTCATTTTGTCTCAGAGCTGTTTCAGACTGTGAACTCCAAAATTACGATTTTCACCATCAGGAGCGCTTTACAGGACTGATTGTTTGAAACCGGTGAGGTCGACTCATCTCTTCCGCTCCTTTTAGGTGTAACAACATGGGTGTGAACATTTCACAGACCATGCCAAAATGTTAATGATCATCTTCTTCAAGGTCTTTGGTTGACGTGGATTTGTGCTGCAGATTAAAACAATTCATCTTCCTCAACCTAACAGAGACCTGCTGGTTATCTGGCAATTGGTAAATCTCAAAATAGCCATCAATGATTGCCTCCATCGTGACTATAGACCTAGTGCTAGTTGTACAACAGCAGCCCTATAGCAGCATGATCCACCGCCATGCTTCACTTTGTGTATCATGTTCTTCAGGTAGTCTTATATTTGTGCCCAAAATGTTTTCATCAGATCTTAACTTGTTTTTCCACACGGTTGAGGTGAGTTAGACAGGCTTGGGTGTTTTTGAATATTCATGAGAAAGCCCATAGCCAAGAGGTGTGAAGAATATACTGTTCTCAAAGCAGCTATGTTCAGCATTCAAGTCCAATTCTTGTTAATGTAACCATGGTGTCCGATTCTCTTCATTCCAAGTTTTCTAGTCCATAGTACAGTTTTGGAAATGCTTTTGTACACCTCACCTGACTGATTAACTCACATTAGATTTACATTCAGGGATTTAGTAGACACTCTTATCCAGAATGACTTACACAACTGCTTTGAAGTTTCCACCAGTAAACATATCCGTACACTGGATTCCTTTTAACAATGAGCTTGCTTTGACGACCATGGACTCTTTATTTGGAGTTAAGTGCATGAGGATTGCTTCTGACCATGAACGAGTTTGAATGTAAGTGATCACATGCCTCATTTAAAGAATTAATGATTTTTTTTTAAAATATTGAAAAAAAAAACAACATAATTGTAATTATTCTAATTGGATAAATTATCTCATTAACATTAATTATTGACAAACTCTATGCAAATTCCTCACTATATACGTATATCACCTGTAAAACATTTCTAGTCTAGTTTATGCGATTAATAATGCTGCACTAGTACTCGCTAGTATCCCGCTAAGCGCTGGACCTCGGTTATGAGTAATAAGTTATTATTTGCTTTGGAGTTTTTTTGTTTGTTATTTTGTTTTTTGTCCTCATAGCTTACTGACAAGACATCCATCTAGGAACCTCTGTAGTCCAACTAGAGACCGTGGAAGACCCGTCCTCTTCCTGCTCCTCTCCTGTCGAGGGTGATTCGTTTCAAAGGTAAAATGCAGGTTAATTAGTTTTATTTTTACTTGATATTTTCTAGTAATTATTATTATATTAATATTTTTGGGTTGTGGACAAATCATCAGAGTTTCCATTTTTTGTTTTGGGGATTCTCCTCGTGATTTAAAGGCACAGAGGCAACATTTCACTGTGAAATTCATTTCCTTAGGCGCTGTTATGGTTCTGGGCCACATGATGGCAGTGTGGGGAAAGGGGACAGATTAAATCGTGTGAATTGGTATGGTTAATATTGTATATTTGTGTCAAAGACGTATAAGACTCACTCTGTCCGACTTACGAACAAATCCGACTTGTTTGTGCTCATGGGACGAGACCTGTTCGTAAGTAGGGGACAACCTGTGGCTCAAATGTGGTCTAAACATATAGAATATGAATCTCTACAAATTTCTAATACGCATAAATGTTATTCCTATCAGAATCTCATGCACTGACTAAGAGGATTCCTCTGCTGTTAATCGTTCATTACCTCTCCGGACTTCAGCTGAGGCGGCTTCCCGTCAAACACGTACACGGGCTTGATGCCGCTGTCCAGCATTCGGATGGTCCTGTAGAACATGCCCATGAGGTGACTGCCAGGAAGAACGGGTGACGTGGGAAGAAATAAAAAACATAAATATATTATTTTATGCCGGGATACATCATGCAGAAATCACTTTTTTAGTTGTTTTCAGACATTCAAAAAATGTGAGGAAATACTCTGTTATTTTCTATTGTTGTATTGACTGGTGCTTAAACAAACCAATGTTACTCTACATATAAGAAGATATCCTCCCCAGCGTGTTCCTCACTGGTGGGGGCGTGGCTCAGCAGTAAATGATTTAAATAGACAATAAAGTGGCAGATTTGGAGGAGGAGTGAAATAAAGGGATTTAGAGGTAATTAACAAAAAGCATTATGTGAGGGAGCGTCAACAGACATACTCTATCTTGGGTAACTTTCTAAAGAAATAGTAAAATATTGGACCTTTAAAACAGAGTAACTATACAAAATGCATAAAGCCTCTTCCACACGTTCACAAATTTTGACTTCAAACCACTACAATTTTGAGATCGTAGGAAATTATATTGTCAGAGATCAGTATGGCTCACAGCTGTCAGACAAATAAGTAAACTTCATATTGAATTGTAGAGTCCAGATCAGGACCAAAAGATAGCGGTAATGCAACATGGTGGATGCAATCCGCCAGTAAACACCAAGAAGACAAAGAGTCTTCACAAAGAGCTCTCACTTCTGGACTACTCATACAAACCTCTCATACAGGGTGGAGCAAATCCAACTCTGCGCACTGAACTACTTAATAACACACTTGAATAAACACTTCTCTGAGTATAGAGACATTTATTACAGAAATGCGTGACAGGTTCACAGCTTCTGTAGTCAAAGATATTAAAAACAGAATTATCCACATCTGTTATAACGATCACTTGTATGGTACCTTGTTGTCTCTCCTTCTTCGTTTTGTAAAACGTTCCCGTCTTGTCTGACAGCGATCAGGAACTGGTAAATGCACATGGAGGCATCAATGGCAATCTTACGTCCTAAATGTGATCACAGTACAGCAAAGACAAAAAAAAAAAAAGTTGCAAAATAAAGTAACAAATAATCAAAGGTGTGATATATGTAAGTACACTACGTTTGTCAGTAGAGATGTTTTGATCGATATCTCATCATATAGCTAAAACATTAAACAGCAAAATGTTAAGCCTAGTACTGTGTCAGCTCCAGGACGTGATACGATATTATAGTGTCACGATTTTATAAATGTAGCAAAACAAAAGAATGTTTCGTGTTTGAAAAATGGAACTTGGAGGATACCTTTTTATTGTGCACTTTACGTGTATGAACAAAACTTTCAACATGAAGAACAAAGGCTGATGATTCCTGCACACTCAGACTTACCGAAGTAATTTTTAATGTCCTGCTCCTTGATGGCTGTTGGTGCCTGATCAGCTATTAACTTGGCAAGGCCGTGAATTCCCATGACGATCAGCTGGATGACTGAGAATGGAAACACAATCTAATTACGCACTCGAATACTTCATTTGAACTACAAAGACATTAACTATAAAAACAAACATGATTTCTTGAACAAATGAAATACAAAAATATATATATATAATACAATACGGGTACTGTAATATTACTCAGGGTTTAAGTAAAAATAGGGAAATATGTATTAAGAATAATGTTGCACTTTATACTGTACCGGCACCAGAAAAGTACCACTGTACTAGAAAAAAGGTTGTGGACAAAGTAAACAAATCCTGTACTTGAGGAAACATTTGTTTACATTTGTACTTGAGTAAAGGGAGAAAAATACTTGGCTTTAAAATTTACTTAACTGTAAGCTATCAGCAATATTACTGCTTCAAATTTAGAAATGTAGTGAAGTATAAAGTATAGATATTTGCTGTAGGCTGTAGCGGAGTGAAAGTTAAAAAGTGTCCACTAATAAAACTACTCAAGTAAAATACAGATACGTGAAAACTGTACTTAAGTACAGCAACAAACTACACGTCCTTAGTTACCCTCCACCTCTGATACTGTGAGCAGCATTTTAAAATAATCAAAACTTTTACTTATATTTTATTACTCTGGAGTGGACAGAGGATAACCAAATATATTTTTATTTTATCTTCAGTTAAAAACTACTGAATCTGTTCTCTCAGCACTTTATAATAACGCAGTCAGGGAGAGCGTCTGAAAGCAGCCTTAGATATCCTGCGATGTAGATTTAATCTTTGTAGAATCTTACACAGTTGCCCAGATCATGCAGTTTTAGACACTCACTAACTGAATGGTTTTATATGCACAGGAACAACTGACTCACTACACACCACCCCCTCCCCACTGTTCACGTTATTATTATTATTATTATCCATACTCGGGTACACATGCGTATTTTCAATCTTTGATACAACAAGGGGCGGCACGGTGGTGTAGTGGTTAGCGCGGTCGCCTTCAGGGTCCGGGTCCAATTCCCGGCCAGGTTTGATTCTCGTCTCTGTTTGCATGTTCTCCCCGAGTGTGGTGGATTTCCACTGGGTACTGCGGTTTCCTCCCACAGTCCAAAGACCTGCAGATTAGGCTAACTGGCGTTTCCAAATTGAATGAGTGTGTGTATATGCGTGTGCCCTGCGATGGATTGGCACCCTGTCCAGGGTGTACCACGCCTCGTGCCCCAAGCCTCCTGGAATAGGCTCCAGGCCACCCGTGACCCTGAATCCAGGACAAAGTGGTATAGACGATGCGCGAGTGAGAATGAGTGATACAGGTGGCTAGTTTGCAAGCCACCATTAAACATAAACAGAAAAAGAGAACGAGGAAGCCAATCTTCACTCTATGTCTAATATTATTGATTTTTTTTCTTTTTCTTTTTATGTGAAGAGCGACGTTCTCACATGCCTTCCTACTTTATCAGCTATGGCAGTGTAGGTCAGACGGTGAGACAGGAATGTGATGACGTCGGCACTAATGACCTCACATTCTAAACAGCGACCCACTTCTGCATTCTGATTCGATCTGTGACCGAGTTCACCACACCACACTCAAGGCCACCTCTTCCAGAGGACTCAGGGACGAACCGCCTGAAACGATTGTGTTCTCACTGATCAAAGTGAACCACCCTTTGGGGTCCTAATGTGAAACGGCCTAATGTATTGCAGTGTTAAAATACACTGTGGATACAGGATTTGTTCACTTTTCATAGCATATGTATTTTATTAATGTGTATTAATGATGCACATTTTTAAATGAGTGATTACACACATATACACTTCATATACAATAAAACCTCATAAAACCCAGGAGTAGTGTTAGTAACTACAGCAAGCAAGAAATTATGCAAACTAACATCGGACACGTCGGAGTCCTATATTATGCTAATTCTAATCTAGTCTAGAATAGATCAATAGAGTCATTGTAAGTGTATAACAATATGAGCAGTTTAAAATTTCCATCGCATTTCAATAATATTTATTGCCAGTTTTCAGTAAATATAGTAAAACTTGAACAGTTTAATCTTTGATGGACAAGTATATTTCTTTGTATTTGTCTGGAGGGCAAACAACAATTTTTAATCAACCTTCAGTGGATCTTCATTTGCACACTGTAAATGAATGTGAAAGGACTCTGGTTGCTCCGTCATACTGCGCTCTCAGTTCGGCTATTTTACACGCCCTCACCTCAGACTGCTGAGGATACATTTACTCAAACAACCCGTGTTTTGTCTCACATTGCTGCTTTTTTTATTATCGCCACAGTTTGGGAACAAAACAGTTTTCAAAACTTCCTGCTAAAAGAATGAACAAACATTGTTCTGTCCATTCATCTTTAAATGCTCAGTTTTCATACACTATTCTCCTTTTCTGAGTAGGTCACACTCTGTCGTGTTTCTGTTTCTTCCTACACGGTAAACTATCATGTTGATCGGCTCTGTTAAGTGATGCGTGATGTGGGGAAACAGCCTTGGACTACATGGTATATCAATTATTATCATTTATCAGAAAAGCTTCAGCGTCCAGATAAAACTGTCAATCGGTCCGGGTCCAGACTGCCATTTAGTGATGCCTGGCATCAAAACAAATATTTCGGTGTCGTGACAACACTAGTTCAGAATTAACTGGCACAAAAAAAAAAACCTTTTCTGATTTCCAAGCATTAGCATTTAAACAAAATAATAATCATATCAGAAGTCCTCATAAGGTCTGTGGCTGCAGTAAAACTAAGAAGCTAATTTCCTTATAAAACTGCACACACTGTAGCTATTCCTGTATTTTAAGCAAATGCTGGTCAGACTAATTACTGACTTTGTTTTATTATAGACTGATTATTGCAGTATGTTTAATAGACAGCAGGTATCTGCACGTGCCTAAGACTTTACACAGTACTGTATGCACGTATGTGAGTTTATGCTCTTTTTATGAAGCTTTATACATGTACTAAACATCAGTGAAAATTCCACACGGTCTCTATTACCCCCCCAAAAAACAGTTATTGTGGATAATTTAAGCGCGCAGCTGCGACACAGACATTACATATCGTCAAATTCACTCAAACTGTATCGCTTTAACACATATACACCGATTATGCCTGCATAAAGAATGTGCCAACAACAACGCACTTAGCGGGAAGATAACTGAACGACATCACTCACCCAAAACAAATCTATATAAATGATACAGCACTCCTGCACAAACGCGGGACGAGCACGTCTATTTCGCGCGCGCGGCGAAAACTTTACGTAATCAGACATAACTAGTCGGTCTGACTCTGAGTGCCCCCTGGATATTGCACATCGATTCATCGGGATTGATTTGTTTGGGCTCTTGAGCGACGCCAGCCGCGAACCTGCTGTATTTGAGATCAAGTAGGAATTTCTAAATAGGGTGCTTTCGAGTGACCAGAATGGGAAGATCTGTTAAAACGGCTCTCCGACATGTAATTCCTTTCCCAGAACTTCGAGTTTATTTCAAGATGGCGGCGCTCATAGTCAAGTAACAAGAAGAAACACATAACAAAGTAAAATAAGTTTTTAAGGAGTAAGTTTATTTCTATATGTATCTGTAATTTTAGTAATTTAAATGTAAGTTCTCTTTCTGTGTTTTACCTTTAATCAAATCGACCTTTCATGTTCGGCGCTAGGAACGCAAATATCATCCACTTTAATAAAAATACTGTAATTCAAGCACTATCCAAATTATTCTTTGGCTCCTGTTTAGCGACACAGCTTAGTTTAGTATTATTATTATTAATATCATATAATGACAACAATTTTTAAAACATTAAATACAACAAGAAAAGAAGAAAGTGGCAGGGGGAATTATAAAAGACATGAAGACCTACTGTATAAGACACAGAATGGCAAAAAATATATAGACACACCAGGAAAAGAAAAATATTATGATCATATTAACAGCATTATATTATTACATATTAATAATATTATTATATGGAACAATATTACCATATATCAATATATAACGTATAGCAATAAATGTAGTATTTAAATATTTGTACAAGTTTTTCTTTTCCTGAAATGGGTATACATTTATTTGGCTGATTATATATATATATAGAGAGAGAGAGAGAGAAGCATATATAAAACGCATTAAGACACGGTTTAGTTCCTGTGAACGCTCTAATACCGGAAGTAGGCGGTTCCGTGTTATGAAATTCCGACTTCCCGGTTATGGCGAACGCGGTATATAAATCTTCACCTAATCTTCACTAAGGACCGAGAGTGCATCTTTAGTACAAGATCGGCGGCTCCACTGCGCATGCGGCAAATCAGAGTTACTGAAATACTCAACTGATGAAGAGCTGTAGGAAACCGGTGTAAATGTATATAATAAATAAGTAAGAAAATATGAAATATGTGTAAGCTTTTCGTATGTTTTTATTTAAAAAAAAATTAGGTATAACATTTGACTTGGTGGAAAAGTAAAACTATCTAAACAGGTGCGGCGTTTCTCTTGGCCACGCCCATCCCGGAAAAATAGGCGATATTTTGGTTGACGGTGACGTGGATACGGCGGTGCGGCGCCTCCTCCCGAGTCATTCGGATGTGTTAGAGAAGTAAACCGACCTGTTTTTCTTTTTTAATGTCTCTGGGTTATGCGGCTGTGTGTGTTCTTCACTTGCTGAGCGGACAGGGGGATAAAGCCCGCCGGCTTCCCGGGAGGACTCCTGCACTACAGGCGGCGGAAACAGGTTTTTGTTGCATTTCTCTTTTGACGGAAGCGTTTCGGCTTCACGCAGGCTGGCGGCGGAGAGACGTTTATTCCGGGATCCTGTACGTATGTGAATCCAGTTTGAGAGAAATTAAAATCTAATTGGAGCTCGATTATCTGGAGCTACACGACTGTCAGGGTGTTTAAGTGAAAGTGTAAAGTAAGAAAGTAGCTCTCTGCTCAGTCCTGATCTCCGACATACCGATGTCCTGCTCTTGTGTCTACATCTGTAAAACTCTCCGTTTATATTTTGTGTTATTGTGTCGGCTTTGATGTTTTCCCTCCAGCAGTAATATATTCGACCAGGCTGTCCGTCTCCGTCTACCCCAGTGTTCCGGAGTGCTTTCAGGGGAAAGTGTCTACTCCATACTCAAGAAGTCGCTTTTAAGACACCAAGTGACGTCACTGACAAGTTTGAATCGTCACTCAGGGTTTCACAAACTTTCTTGTTCAATCGTCCCCGAGTGAACACTGTGTATTTTCTGGTGGTGTTTCTTAAACGCCACAGTGGTTGATTTGTGAACATGAACCCCCTCTCCTCACGGGTCGGTGCGCACGTGAACCCCCTCTCCTCACGGGTCGGTGCGCACGTGAACCCCCGGTTATATGACGTTATACAAGTATTTGAGCTCGCGCATGTATGCACACGTGCAAAGTATTAGAAGGCTGGGGATCAGCAGTGACCTCCCGATTCGACGTTATCACCATACCTCAGAGCCGATTCGATTCATTTTGCGATTCTATAAATATTCCGATATCCTCGATACTACACCCCCAATTTTACAATTTTACAAATGCAGTCTATTTCTTATAACATTAGTTTCAAATGTTCAATATAGTACCTTTTAAAAAGAATCTCAAAACTCAACTTGACAGCTGCTAAACAACACAGGGCTTCTAACTCAGGTGATTTTCAACTAATTAGTATAAACCTCCACCACCAGAAGTTGTTTGAGACTAATTTTCTCACAGAGTTTGGAGAAAAATGGCACTCCACAGGCTCTTTGCACACATGATTTTTGATCATGTGGCACCATAAAAGTGCTTTTCTGTTGTGCCACTCAGAAGCCTCTGTGCTCAGTACAGAATCGGTTCTATCTGAGGCTTGGTTTATCTGAAAATCTGCCAATTCTGATCACTGACTGATCGACGTGTTCATCTCTACTATACAGGTCATTGTAACAATAGTATTTGAAAAATGTATTTTGCTGTCAGTATGGTCGAAACGTGAATCGCCACACAACAGGATCATGATTCTGAATTGATTTCCCCCTCACCCATCTCTACTGTATTATTTTCTAGGTCAGTCTGGGTTGCCAGGTTAAGTGACAAACTTAAGTGACAAACGTAATACTGTAGCTTGATTTGTACAGTGTAACTCAAAAAAGTATAGCGTAGAAAATCTGTTTAATAATTAGTGTTAGTCCCCGCCGTTGATAGGTAAAGTTTGTGGAAATAGTTAAAAGGGTAAAGCTAAAAATAAGATGATTAGCATCTAACACACAACTGCTCATAACTTCCCTTCTACTCAATATTTTTATTTCATTTGTGGCACAAGGTTCAGTTTTCTTTGTATCCATCCCATTTTTTAGGAGTATGCCGTTCTGTGTCTTGCTTTTGTTTGTGTTGAGGGAAATACATACTGCGTATGTTTCTCAAAGGTTCTCAAGGTCCCAAAGCTAGGAGGTAGAGTAAAATTACAAAAAATTGTAATTAAATAGAAAAAAATAATAATTTACTTAAATTTTAAAAATTGCTTTAGTGCAAATAAATTGGATCGAAAATCGATTGCAGTGCCCCCCAAAATAATTACATCGATTCAACAATTATAACGGAGATCAGATTTCTCTCTCTATAAATTTCTACTCTCATCATGATTGTCATGAACTGCATCCCAGATTCACAACCCTGAGCTTACATGTCAGACTTTACCGATCTAGAAAACCCAAACGACTGATAAGGAAAACCAAACTGTTATAAGAGATCTGGTTCTAGTTATTGCTCTGCAAGGGTCTAGAATGGTTCATAAGGTCAGGGTTTGAGCGACAAAGCTAAACTGCTATTAGAATATGACTACTCGTGTTAGTGGGTAGTCTGGCACTAGAAATGCAGGAAATGTTATGTAGGTAACAACTGACTTTAGATACTTGTAAATATAGGCAGATCAGAGCGAAGAAGTGTATGGGTTGGACAAACAGCGGTGATCAGCGATAGGTTGGTGGGAACATATGCTCACGCAGACACAACTTAGTCAGACTTTCCACACTGGTGGTGAGTCAAAAGCCTGAGTTACAGCTTATATAACCAGCATCTGTGATGTGAACTTAAAAGCCATATTATGTGAATGCAGAGCTGCAGTTTCTGCTTGATAGGTTTAACGTAAGGCAGGCTGTGATAGTTTCAGTTTTTTTTTTCTCAAAATTGAGTTGCATGTATGTCTCAGTCGTTATTTATTTTCTTGCTCTGCATAACCCAATCGTGAAGTTGTCAAACCAACGGTGACTCACTAAAAGTAACTGGGGACAAATTCCACATCTCTCGTATGAAAATTCTGTATGTCCCACTGTGCTGTAGTGAGCAATACAGCTAGGTCCAGCTACAGAAATAAGGTAGATTTGTTCTAAATACACTGTAACTTAAATGAAACACGATTTCAGTTTGTCAGCAGATACTTGATACGAGTCACAGAATTTTAGCACGGAACGAGTGATGGAGTGTTTGGCTCTAATTACTTGCGTTGTACAAACCTCACAGTCTGTGTGCAGAACAGAAACATTTATAACGACCAAGATCAATGGGTCATGTACTTACTGTACATACACTTCAATTTTTATTTAAGATAGACTTCTGAAGTAAAATAATTGTATATAGAACTATGCCTATAATAAAATAGAAATGATGAAGGGAAATAGTTTCCAAGGTTATTTTAATTTTAATTTTATCATTGTGAGAAAACAAACAAACATTTTGAATGATTTTTAATCAGCACAATGAAATGCTGTCTCAGGGACGTCTTCCTCCACCTTGTTTGCTTTTCTAACCATGAAGGAGAGCAATGAGCAGACAAATACAACAAATATTTATTCAGTGTCTGGATTTTTGCCAGCTTTATATTTTAAGCTGTTAGTGGTGTTAAACATATGTTCTCTCTCTCTCTCTCTCTCTCTCTCTCTCTCTCTCTCTCTTACAGGGACCATGATGGCGACTCTTGGCTCGATCACGGGCTCTTGGCTGCTTCTTCTGTGCCTGTTTCCACAAGTGTCCTACACAGCCACTTATAAAGAAGGGGAGCCCATCGTTCTTTACGTGAATAAAGTGGGGCCTTATCATAACCCCCAGGAAACCTACCATTATTATACGCTCCCTGTCTGCAGACCCAAAGAGGTGATTGTGGCTTTTATTTGATTACAGCTGGATTGTCAAAGTTGCAACATTTGATTTCATGGTCGATTTATGAATTGCGCAGGTGCACCATAAAGCCTTGAGTCTGGGAGAGGTTTTGGACGGTGACCGGATGGCAGAGTCTTTATACAAAATCAACTTCAGGGAAAACACAGAAAAGCAAACACTATGTCAGCTCACACTGTCGGAGAAAGAGGTATTGTTTACATTGGACGGTTCCACAGCGCTTATCCCTCATGTCATTTAATCAATCACCTTTAAGTTTATGTTTCATGTGTTTATAGCTTCAGGCTTTGATTTGTGTGTGAAAAATGTTATCTTGGAAAGAAGTATTGCATTTTTTTTTTTTATAGGTGATGATTTTATTTTGTTGATTTTTTTTTTATAGGTGGATCAGTTGAGAGAAGCAATCGAAGAGCTATATTACTTTGAATTTGTCCTGGATGATATTCCAATCTGGGGCTTTGTGGGATACATGGAGGAAAGTGGCTTTCTGCCTCACAGCCACAAGGTCTGCTGATTGTGAATCTTTTTGAATCTCTGAATCTAAATCTTTCTCAGACTTTGTTTTCTTATTATACCGATTAATCTCTGGATATTTTGGTTTGCCTGATAGTAACATACTGAACATTCCTGCCTTCTCTCTCTCTCTCTCTCTCTCTCTCTCTCTCTCTCTCTCTCTCTCTCTCTCTCTCTCTCAGGTTGGCTTGTGGACTCACTTAGACTTCAACATTGAGTATAATGACAACTCTGTGATCTTCGCCAACGTGTCTGTTAAAGATGTGAAGCCGGTGCCTTTAGAGGAGGGAGCAGGCGAAGGCGCGAACCACAATAACGGAGGTCTCTCGGTGACCCACACCTACAGCGTCCACTGGTTCGAAAGTCCTTTGCCCTATGCGCGCAGAGCCGAACGTCTCCGAGATTACTCCTTCTTCCCGAAGACGCTGGAGATCCACTGGCTGTCAATCATCAACTCGTTGGTGCTGGTGGTGCTGCTGCTTGGCTTCGTTATCATCATCCTCATGAGGGTGTTGAAGAATGACTTTGCCAGGTGAGGACGGACAGAAATGATCAAAGAGACAGAAGAACATACTGTAACATGGTCACTGTAACAAAGGTTACTACAGTATTCATAATGTTTATACTGCTTTAGGACGACTTGACTGTCCAACATGACTGATTTCGTTATCTGGGAGTGTTTTTCAAAGCATCCGTACGTGACACGTTCTGTGCAGACTTTCTGATACTACACACCACTGTTGGGTAACAAAATACCATGCAGAAGTTTAGTTAAGTAAAAGTACAGATACCTGCTTTGTTCTTGAGCGGAGTAACAGTAAAACATATCCTCCTAATAAAACTACTCAAGTGCAGTACACATGCATGATCAATGTTCGTAACAAAGGAAATGTGCTCTGTTACCTTCAACCTCTGTTACTGAGCATCTGATGTATAAAATCTCTCCTGTACTGGATGGATGACAAATTCAACTTGTTCTGCCTTATGTCCCAGCATGGCCTGCCTGTAACATTATGAGAACAAACCCAACTGTTTTTAATGTGCTCCTCTTTGAATTCTTTCTGGAACTTTCATCCAAATATCACCTATGAAACTCCCAACCCCCCAAAACATTGACTGATGCACGTTTAACTGTAAACACTAACAATAGGAAACCCCTAACTGTGATCTTACAGGCGTGGGAAGATGACCTGAACTTGAATTTAACAGATCAACAATGAGACTTGGCCTAAAACTTGGTTGACTCTTCCTCTATATTGTGTCTACCAAGGTCTAAACCAATGCAAAGTTCCTCACAAGGTTCATTACACGAATGCAAAACTATTCAGGACTTACCCACTGTCTCTGATGTCTGCAGCTGGTGTTACACAAGCCCCAGCTAATCGTATTCTGATTTTGTCACTAACCTCTCTGTGGCAATGAAACAAGCTCTGTTTTTTTTTCACAAGTTTTCTAGCCCCGAACTCGGTTCTTGTTTAATTTGAGGCTCACACTCCAATTGCGCCCCCCCCCCCCTTCCCAGAGGTGATAAATGGTGTAGCTCTTACTCCTACACCTCTATCTTATATTTTATCAGCAGAACCTCTGTCAGCTCGAACTCCATTCTCATTCTCTCCCACTACTTTTTTTTTCTACCCTCTCCTTCTATTTCAATTTTCAAACATTCAAGTTAAAAGAGAGATGGAATACAAATAAGCTTGACTAGATTTATGGAAAGCACATGGTCAGAACAAGGTCATGCTTATGAATGCTACACACAGGGTTTTATTAAGAACCCAAACTTCAGTCATGTCTGCCGCTCTGTTACTGATTCAGTTCTGTTAAAATGCCTAAATGTTACAGGTATAACGTAGAAGAAGACGGGAGCTGCGACGATCTGGATCAGGGCGACAACGGCTGGAAGATCATTCACACAGACGTCTTTCGGTTTCCGCCGTACAAAATCCTGCTGTGTGCCGTGCTCGGAGTAGGAACGCAGTTTCTCACCCTGGCCACTGGTAAGAATCCACAATGAGCGCACGTTCACTTTTTTTCTGGAATGCAAGTGCGAGACGTCTTTGTCGTCATGCACCCTGACTAATAATGTTTCTGTTGTTAGGAATTATCATCATGGCGCTGCTGGGGATGTTTAACGTGCATCGACACGGAGCCATCAACTCTGCGGCGATCGTATTGTATGCGTTGACTAGCTGTGTGTCGGGGTACTGCTCATGTAGCTTCTACACGCAGATCCACGGTCAGCGCTGGGTTTGGAACATCATCCTCACCTCCACACTCTTCTCTGGTGAGACATTGTGTAGTTTAGGATTTGTTAGGATATTGCTCAATGCCTTATTTTGCATTGTATCATCTCTCTCTCTCTCTCTCTCTCTCTCTCTCTCTCTCTCTCTCGCAGCTCCTCTCTTTCTGACCTGGAGTGTCGTAAACTCTGTACACTGGTGGAGCGGTTCCACTCAGGCACTCCCTGCGACTACAGTGCTCCTGTTGCTAGGTGCTTGGGTGCTGGTCGGTTTCCCGCTTACGGTGATTGGAGGGATCGTGGGTAAAAACCGGTCCGGCAGCTTTCAGGCACCGTGCCGCACACGCAACATTCCACGTCAGATCCCAACACAACCATGGTATAAACACACGGCCGTGCACATGGCCATCGGAGGATTCCTCCCTTTCAGGTGAGCGGTGTAATGAGAATCCATTTTAGTCTTTATTTAACAGCGTGTGAAAATGTTTGTACCGATGCACTGTCCGTACGTCTTATCCCACAGCGCCATCTCCGTGGAGCTCTACTACATATTTGCGACCGTGTGGGGTCGGGAGCAGTACACGCTGTACGGCATCCTGCTGTGCGTCTTTGCCATCCTGCTGTCCGTGGGAGCGTGCATCTCCGTGGCCCTCACCTACTTCCTGCTCTCGGGTGAAGATTATCGCTGGTGGTGGCGAAGCGTCCTGAGCACCGGCTCCACCGGCCTGTTCATATTCGCCTACTCGCTCTTCTACTACTGGAACCGATCGAGCATGAGCGGTCTGGTGCAGAGCATGGAGTTTTTCGGCTATTCCTTCCTCACCGCGTTCGTCTTCTCGCTCATGCTCGGGACCGTTTCGTTCTGGGCCTCGCTCACGTTTATTCGTTACATCTATCGTAGCCTGAAGATGGACTGAAGCTGCGTATAGCGAATAGCACTGTCCACTTTTTTGTTTGTTGCTGGACACTTCATCGTGAGACTTATGAGAATGGACGATCGGTGGTTTTTCAGGAAACGGATCGTAAACCATCTCCTTAAGAAATTTGAGATTTATCTCAAAGAAAGACTAACGCTTTAAATTCATACGAGATCTATATAGTTAAATTATAATATCAGCAAATATTTGCTAACAATATTTGTATCTGAATGACACAAAAGCAGAGTGGAAAAACTACAGCATGTTCAACAAACGTTTACTGAAATGGAATCTGAATCTGTAGTAATGATGTTTGATTTTTTTCTTTTCTTTTTCTCAATGCATAGTGCATTCAATCACAGCTAGGTAGTTTATGCGGGGTTCAGAAACCAGATTTTTTTTTTTTTTTTTTTTTAGTTATGGGATGTGATGGGTGTCATGTAGATCGGGTATGTGTGTGCGCGCGCCGTGTGTGTAGGTGTGTACGTACATATATCAATGCATATGTGTGCAAAAGGGACAGTTTTTTTTAAATATAATACAGTGAAAGACACAGGTGTATGTGAACAGCGAGGCAGTGAGAGGAGCTGAATATCCACAGAGGAGACTGTTTTAAATATTCCTTTTTAAAACGATCAGACAAACGAGAGAGAAACCAGCGAATGTTAAAGTTCTTGCAACTTTTGAAGCTATATTAAATCTGTTATAGCAGTATTAGTAAGCATAAGTAAACATCCAAGCCAGGAGCCGTCTAGGCTGTTAGTGTAGGGAAGTCTTAACTGTCTGTGGACTGAGACGGGTGAACAGTTTGCAAGATCGAGGTTTTATTATCAGACGTGGGAGCAATATGTTCTACTATACACCATTTACTGTGATCTTATGTCAGATGTACATATACAATCTTTTCAATAAAGCTACATTTTTTCCTACGAAAAATGTAAATTAATTTTTACAACAAAGTATACAAGTCACACTGAAATATCGCACTGCATGATGTACTACAGTACATGCTTCACAAACCCTCCATTTTTTTTTTTGGACTATATAACAAATCAGTAGGTTGTTCATCTATAATTTATTTTATTAATAACAAAAATGTATTGCCTTCATGACAAGCCAAAACAGCCCACCCACAACACAGTCACATGAAGAAGAAAATCAGGTCAGAACAGTTTTCTCTGATGGAATGACACACAATTCTTGGGGTGTGATAGTTTCTAGTAATTACTGCACGCTAATAATGGGTGTGTTTAGAAATTCTGAGAAGGTTAACTGAATGAAATTGAGTTGTTGTGACATCATAGCAAATCTTTTTCTCTTTTTCTTTTTTTTTTTTTTGGACGATTATCTCGATTATAAATTAATCATCTGATCTAGAGGACAATTAAAATACAGTGTAACAAGTGTAGACATTTTTCACTTATTAAGCTTCATAAAGTATTTGGAAGACAAACGAACGAAGGTGAGTCAGAAATGAGCCGCACTCTGTCTGTAGAATTCGTTTTCATAAAAGTACAGAATTTTTCGATATAACATCATTGCTTTTTAATCCACTTTGTCCATCAGTCTACAAGCTTTATATCGTACACAAGGTGTAATATAACCGGAGTGCAACTCATTTTTGACTCGTACAGCACAACCAGTTGTCCTTGCAAAATAACGGTGCCTTATATTTGGCCATAGCAAGAGACTGTAATTGCAGATTAAAAAATAATAGTAATTGTGTGTTCATTTTTCATTATTTATTGATACACTGATCAGCAAAAAAGAAGTTGCGCACTCATCTCCTGTAAATGCCTTTAGCTCTGATTACAGCATGCAGTGCGGTGCCAGGCCATGTGTGAGAATGCTCCCTCGTGCTCGCAGAACAACTCTTTCACAGTTTGACTCCTGGAACACACTCGTATTCATGTTATTGCCACATAACATTACTGAGCCTGGACCTGAGCACCTGAAGCCAAACCCCAGGTCATAAGACAGATCATAACGCCGCCTCCAGAGGCTTGTACAGGACGGCCGCCGCCTTCCTGCATCGCTGACTGTTACTGTATATAACTGCTGAGTGGAACGGTTCGATCCAAATGAGAAAGATTTGTTTTTAAAAAGAAACAAAAACAAGAATGGCAGTAATGATGGGAATGCTATCTCAACTTTAAATCACTGCCGCTACACTTAAATGGTAAGAACTTAAACTAAGCTCAGAATCGGATGTGCTGGAGAAAAACTTAAACCTCAATAAGAGAATGAAGAAGAGTCTTGGCACACAAAGAGAAGGAAACACCATGAGAGTGAACGGCAGGAACCAGCAATCAGATTAATGTGGTTCTTTTGTCTCGAAGTTGGGCAGCTCGAGAGATTTTGGGCCACTTGAAAAACTGGTATACTGAAGACTTTTCAACTGCCGTAGCATTTTAAGTCACTCGGGGCCCTTGCAATCGTTCTTACTCAAACCCCCTTCACAGCACTTCTGAAACCAGCGCAAAACTGTCATGTTTATTCATGAGTCTGTTTGCAGATCATGGCTGTGTTCTGTGACTTTGTGCCTAATAAAAGTAAGCGCACCCCCATTTATTTATTTATTTAATAGATACTAACTGGCCTCAATATTTATAAAGCACTCAGATGGCTAATGAGTTTTAAAGGCTGCCTGGATTATTCCAGAAGTCACTGTGACGTCACTGTAATGGATCAATAATGCATCAGGATTTTAGGGGTGATCACTAGAAACTGTATCATCTGATACCGATACTGATCACCGATAACGGGGTCTATTTGAAGCCTTATCATGTAGCATTATTTATTCAAGTATAATTAACAACAATATAAATTAAGTATAAAAATGACAAGAAAATGAATATCATGAATTGACGAATGTCTTGTTTATTGGCAAGCAGTGATGTGATAATAAAATGTGATAATAAAATGCACAACAATAAATTAATTTTTTTTTTTTAATAATATACAACTTGTATCTTCATCTCTCTATCTGTCTATATCCGTCTACAACTTTATCTGACTTCTGAGGGCAGGGGAATCTCACCCCGGTTCACATCTCCTGGGGTGTCGAGATGAAAGGCAGTCAACACTAACAGAAGCACTGAAGGTGCACCGTCACAATGGCTCGGAAGAAGCTCAGTCAGATTCTGTGGGCGTTTAGAGAGGAGTAGAGAGAGCAGGAGTGAGGTAGAGGACGAGAAAGGCCGCATAAAGATTACTAGCTTGCGTCTTAAGCATCATGGGCAGATTTTTCTTTATAAATATACTGGAAGCATCTCCACATTTTTGGCTGACAGCTTGTTTCGCTTCTCATCTATAATATTTCCTGCTGTGCTAGGAATTCGCTCGCTATCAGCACTTTTGCATGGGGCACAGAGGTACTGTAGGGTCGTGCTGCTTGTGCAAGAGCAGGAAAGCGGCTTTAATTGTTCTACCAAAAAACAAGAAGCTGTCCGTTTTGTGGAATAACTGGCTCTGATAGGTCGAGGCTCGACTGCAATGATACTGAGCTGCTGTTCTCACTGCCACCATCTTCCTGATCTCCATCCAACAACTCAGCGCACATGACATGGTACTTTCTCTGGGGGTTCGACCCGCTTGCAGCCAAACTCGCTTCACCATGCTGCTGCTCCAGGCCAGTGGGCAGGACATCAGAAAGCAGCCCACGTTCCTGCGGCTTGAGTCTGTCCGGGAAAACTTGCACCTTTTTATTAACGAGAAAATAAAACATTCGTTTATTTAGTTGAATTAAATATACGTTTATCAAAAATCATAATCAGAAAGAATGAATGTCTGAATTATTGTCATATAAATTAAGGAGCCAGAACAATTTAAAAATAAATATATGTTTCAGTTTATGTTGATTCTGAATTTAAGCATTTTCAGTATTAATTTGTCAGCAACAAACACACAGTAGCAAATAACGAAATCATACCACAGTTACTAAAAGAGGCTTTACTCTTTTAGTAACTGTAACTGAAATTCAGTACTGTAAACTTTAGTAAAATTGTTAGATGGGGAACATTGATGCATCTATTCTGGGAGTGAAAGAAAATGAAAACTTTTTGGTATGAGGTGCACGATCTGGTTCAGAAAATCCACCATGTCTCCAACTATATACTTGCTAAATTTAAAAAATCACAACTTTAAAGATGTGCAATGGCTTCTTCCATTGGAAAACCTTACATATGATTTACAGAACAAATCTGACCCATTCTGCCAGATATGAGCCCCTTTGTGGGATTTACTTGATCATGACTGTTTTGTCCTTCCAGTTAACTACTCTATTCTCATATACCAGTAAAATCAAGATTTTTAATTGAACCATTGAATTTAAATAGCACTTTTTTGTTAATAGAATGGTAAAAGAAAACTAACTGATCTACAAGTCAATGTTAACTGATACATGTGAGTTTGGAAATGTTCAACTTTTTTCAGCAATAAGAGACAATTAACCAATTTTAGTTTAATATCTTCAATGTACACAAATATGAATTTGTTGATTCTGAGGTGGGGGTTATCTAAAAAAAAAAAGTTTAAATCCTGTTAAACACCTCAATTAAATAAAATATCAAAGTGTGGCCACCTCTGTCTATAGATTCCACTAGCTATTCAAAGTGGAATGTATGGCATGATTACATATAATGGCATATAATACATAAGATTATGTACATAATATAAGATTGTGTACATTTTAAACCATAAGTTTACACACCCCAAACTGTTGGATTCCCCCCCCCCATTTAAAGAAACACTGCATTTTCAAAAATCTTAAAAAAAAAAAAAAAGATGCAAACCATTTTGATGTAGATTCAAAAGCATTTATGCAAACATACATAATTAAATTAGATGAAGCATTATTTGCTTACAAAAAATAAAAGTTGTCTGACAATAAGGACCTAGTCAAATTAACTTCAGTATGAAAAAGGAGTTCAATATAAAAGTTGGATTAGAACTACACCATCTGTGGGGAAACTTGCACCCCATCCTATAGCTACCAAACAGAAATGAAGAATGTTCAAGCAACACCAAGTTCAAGAAACAAATGCATTCTTTAGTCAATGGTGGCTTCAAAGACAACCATATACAAGCCATAGAAAAAAGTAAGAATCCATTACAACAAGTACAAATGAATTTGAGGTCACAGCTTACTGTAAACACAGACAAGAGGTTTGGCTATATAAAAAGGTTTCCTTTTAGCATATGTGAACAAGACATTTCCAGGAACACCAAATAAAAATTTAACACCCCATGACAACATACATGTGTAGAATGGCTGCAAAAGAGCAGCTTGTAAGACCGGTGCTGGACAAAACACCTTGAGAATTGCAGGGATTAAAAGAGCGAGGGTTCCTGGTAATACATTAAATATTGTGAAAGGTGCATTGAAGTTATAAAAATAGATCTTCCGTATAAAAGTAGAGGAATGAAAATCATCTATGTTCAGAGCATTGACAAATTTGACAGTTTGTAGCCAATTAAAAAAAAAAAAATTAATGACTCCTTACATCTAAGCTATTCACAGACAGTCTACAATAGGGTTCCCTGTTCCAGTCTTGAAGGGTCAGGGTCTGGAACAGTTTACCATTGACCCTGGTCAGAGCAGAGCCATAACCTAATGGTGACCAGCCCTCAGCCCTCATGAGTGCAACAGGGAATGCTTTTTTTTTGGTCATGATCACAAACGGCTTCAAAACTATTTACACTTTCTCAAACTACAGGCAGCCAGCCAAGTGCAGTTCCTTAAGACGACCAGTGTGTGGCATTATGCACTGTGGCCATCTGTGTAGGGCTGCTGCCTGGATCAACGGTGCCAGCATCACTGGTACCAAGACTCCCACCAGCTGACACATAGTTGGAAGGATTAAGGAATTCGTAGTGCTGCACAGCTGGGGGTAGACGCCAACTGCCCTGAGACCTGGGTGAGATCTGGGAAGGGGACAGAGGCCTGGGGTAGTTCAGGTAAAACGAGGGCGTCTGTGGAGGGCTCTTCTTAAACACAGCATCTCTTAATTGGGAGTTGTTATAAAGGTTTTGCGTCAGCATTGGGGCATCCATCTGGAACTGAGAGGGACAAGATAGAGATCAATACTTGGACGGAGAGAGTTATCGGAAACAGGATGGCTTTAATGATAATCAAGATAACCGGCATACCTGAGAATGTGTAGTCTGTGCATTGGGAATCCCAGTGGCGATGTACCGCTCAGTCACCCAACTGTTATCTTTCTGGTGCCTCTTTAGTTTCATTCTGCGATTCTGAAACCAGGTTTTCACCTTTAAACAAGAAGACAGTTTAAAGAGCATTGTTCGGGTCTTCTGGAGAGATCTGGCTAAATAACTGTAGCTAGTAAAAGTGAATACCTGCTTGTAGGTGAGGCCCGTGAGTCCTGCTAGAGTCTTCATCTCCGCCGGGGTGAGGTATCTCTGCATGTTAAAGCGGTCGTTCAGGGCGCTCATCTGCTCCTCGGAGAAGGCGGTGCGCGCTTTGGCCTTGCGCGGGTGCGGCGCGGAGATCGGCTCGGGAGACGGAGGGACTGTGGACACCGCTGGCAGGCCGCAGTCCCTCTCTACACTCATGCAATTCGCGGCTTCTGACGGGGTGGACAGTGAGCTGGAAGCGACCTCGCCATCGTCGGGGCTGCCGGTGTCCAGCTCGTGTGTCCGCTCTTTTTTAGTCCAGTCGGAGAGATCGAGATCGACCGGCGCAGCGCTGCCCTCCCGACTGCTCCCCGAACTCCAGGAATCTGTTGGAGGAAATGAGAGCAAGATTCACTTAAAAAACCACTTAAACAGATGAAAGTGAAAACTAAACACGTAGGACTGGCAATAAAATAGAGAGAAGGCGTGTTGGTGGTAATTAATGAGGGTTTGCGTAATAAACGTTTGGGCGACCTGGCGTGTGTCCCTCGGAGTCGCTCGGCGTGTCACTGCCTGCTCGCTCCTGCTCCTTACTCACGTGATCAAACTGGACCCGGTTGTGCGAGAGGAACAGGCGCCCGGTCTGCGTGTGTCCCTTCGAGTCTGCGTAGTACACCACCGAGCCCGGGTAATGCGCCTCAGAGCTCGGGGTGCTGTATTCCGGGCTCCCGGGTGGAGTTTGAGAGGAGGAGGGCGGCTGCGAGGTGTAGTAGCCCCCGGCCAGCCCTACAGAAGAGCCGTAAGCATGCTCTGCCCAGCTCATATTCGCGTGCGCTTGCTCGTGCGGCTGCGGGTACATTAACCCGTACGCGTAGGCGTGGTACGACGGACTGTAGTTGTAGCTCACCGGCACCTTCCAGTCCGCCATCTCTGTGCTAGCAGTGGGTTCAACAGATACACCGGATGAAACAGTAGAAGGGTTAACGCGCAGTCTAACCTCCCGTCAACAGAAACCCGGCAGTCCTGCAGAGCAAGTCACCCCTCAGTCCGAGCGCGCGCTGTGTCCCAGTAACACTCTCATCATCGACATCAACCGTCCAGCCTGCTGATGAGGGTTTATAAAGCCAGGTGTGTGTGGGTGGGTGGATCAGGTGGAGCCGGAAGTCTGTGGTTTAGACCAATCAGAAACAGGGTGGGGGAGTCAAAACTTAGGGCTCTGAAAAACCACGCCGTTAAAAAAAAAAACCTCCCCTATTTATTTCATTATTTATTTAGCTATTATTTTACCTCCTTATTCTTGATCAGTATGTCAGAGTTTTACAGAGCCAGGCAAAGAAATGTATACACACTTCAGAAAAAGAAAAACTTGCATAAATATTGTTGAGCCATTAAGTCAATTTTAATCAACTTTCATAGAACTTGCTAGACATCAGTTTAAGAAGTGAAATGTTTAACATCAATGAATGCAGTTGCAGGATTAAAAAAATAATAATCTAATGTTGACTTTGTCATTCTAGTTTGTTTACTTCCAGTGAATTGTACAGAATCCATTCACTATTTAATCTTGTATTGCTAATTTAAGTTCTAAAGGTTGTTACAGAACTCAGAACTTTTGTGTTTTCTTAATTGTTTTATTTTATTTGTATTTATTTATAAATGACTACTCTTTGTGTATCATTATGTGAAGGGCACAAGAATTAGACTGATTTGAATGCCTGTAAGTATGAAGAAAGTTTATAATATCATTGCCTTGTATACTTTTTTAGATGCAGTAGGTTGTTAATAATCTGATGAAATGTATAAGTATGTATAGCATGACTTAGAGACAAGTGTTGATCCTTTGCAGGAACCTTGCATTTTTCGACTACAACAACAAAAAAACAATTAATTTGCGGTTCTGGATGATTGCAATATATCTGAGGTTTTATTTTCATATTCATATTCTGTTTGGGGTAACTGCGACCCCAGAGCATTTTTACCAGTTTTAGCTTTATTTTAAATTTCAGTTTTAGATTGTCCTAATTCTGCATGATGTGCCAATAAACCAGCATTTTGTACTGTTATTGTCCCCCAAACACACTCTGTATTAATTTATACATAATTAGGGTGTGCAATTAATGTGTCAGTGAAATCAGCTATACAATATCAACTAATTTTAAAGTTTTTTTTGTGCATCTATGTTCTGTCTGGTGTTGAAGACTCAAATTCTAATTCAAATTTTATTTGTCACACGCCCATACACAGTATGATATGCAGTGAAATGCTAAAAAGGAAGGTGGTCTATAATAGAAAGATAGAGACACGGATTTTACTGCAGTAGGAAAAATTGCACTAAGGAAAAAGTACATTAAAAAATGTAAAAAGTACTCTATTTTGACTCTGGTTACACATCTTCTACCATGTACAAGTAGTCATTAAAAAAACCCTCCCTTTATATTTATCCCATTATATGGGATGCACTCTAATGTACTTTGTATATTTTTGCTGCGTTATTTTAATCTGTGTAGTTCCTGAACGTTGTGTTCTTACTTTGTATGCTGTCTTATCTATAAAACAAGTGTACTGTGTTGTTATGTAAGTCTTTAGTTTGAGAGTCACTAATATCAGGAATTAAACACACACACACATACAACACTTTCTGTGTACTAAGTAGGCATAGTTAGACTATGGGAAAATAGGAAATGTTCAAAAAGCAAGGCAGTAAAGGCAATGCCAGCAGAACTAGATACATTAAAACAGATGTAAAAACATATAAAGCAATTCATACCCTATAGCTTTTTAAATTTTCCCCCATTGTATGCCTTTGTGTTTGTCTTTCTTTTCAATGGAGTTGTTTTTCTCTTTCCTAATGAGCCTAATCTGTTCAACTTTGTGGGTTAATGCTCAGGTATTCAGGTGTTAATTCATGCACAAATAGCCAATCATCACCACATTATCGCTCTGTGTCTGCACATCAACTTCAAAAGCAAGGAGTGCTATCTATTGTTCTTCACCATGCTTAATGCTAATCACTGGGTGGATTTTTTTTTCTTTTTTAAACTTTTTGTTTAACCTGAAACTTATGTAGGTCATTCTACAATAACAGTGGAAAGTGCTGTCACTTAGTTTTGCTGATGCCAAAATCATTTTAATTAACAAAACAGACACATTACCTGTACATGATCGGAAAATGTAGTATTTACTATCAATCATGTAATACAATTTCTTACTTTAATGTTTAATATTTAACTGTAACATTTTTTAAAGGAAATATCTTGTCATACATTCATGCATGGGTGTGGGACTGTATACTTTTCATTTAAATGTATTTTTATGAAATAAATCTGATTCACTATAACATCAATATCTCATAAAATAAGATAAAGACTAAAATCATTAATATAATTACTAAAAATTATAATAATCATTATTATTGCGAGAGAGTGTCCTCCGTGCCTATAGGCGGCGCTGGTTGCGTGCGCTTCGGCTTCGGTGTAAAAGCTGCTGTCCCTTTAACAGCCCGGCTCGCGCTTCTTTCCCTCCAGCCCGCGTGCTGCCGGAGTTCGAGCCCAACTTTACTAACGTGCGTGCTTGGCGCCTCGGGCGTGTTTCCGGTCAGCTCGGTTGTCACACAAACACGCGTACGTTTCATTCTTTGCTGTTTGACTCAATTCTTGACACACTTCTCATACTACCTCTGTCACCTCACACTGCCTCAAGCACAGCTTCATCTCTCAGTCACACACACACACACACACACACAGAGCTAGCGTGGTAGCCGGTACTGCTGACGTTTCCTCCTGTAAGTTCCAGTTCCAGCTGAAATGTCTGAAGAGCTCGAGCGCATCCTGTCCCAACTGACTCTCCCTGATAATGCGGCTATTCAGAAGGTATGAGGCTGAACTACTGTAGAGTTACTTCAGTTATTATTATCATGATGATTATATTTATTATTATAATTTCAGGCCACTGCTGAGTTGAAACAGGCTTTTAAAGACCCGGCTATAATCCCAGCACTATGCACAGTCATGACTGGATCCACAAATCCACAGGTGGGAATCCACTGTCTCTCTTTTACTTCATTCACACGCAAGCCTTCATTCCAGATCATTATGACCACCTGACCATGTGACATCAGTGATGGTGACACAGTGAGTTATTGTGTTTCGTTTGTGAGGTGATTCACGTATCGACACACTGACAGTCTTCTATTTTTTCCCCCTTTTTTTGGAATCTTTGTTTTTCAATCTTTGGACTGAATAATTTGCTCTGTTCAGAAAAAAAAATTGGATATATAAACAAATGGATGACATGACAGAGATGCGTGTTGATCAGTAACAATGTTGCTTTTTGCTTAATTTAGTTTGATGTTACATTTTAAACTCTTGTATTTGAAGTTAGTTTGTATCGTTTAAGTTTGGTTTTTAAGTGAGAACAAATGTTATAATGAACATGATATGTTTAATAAATAATTAACCTTTTTTACGGTTTAAAATTGTAATAAAATAGTCAGGATACTTTTAAAATTGTGATACTTATAGAACTGCAATTTGAATTGAATTAGGGCCGAGGTATAATATCGTATCGGGAGGTGACTGGTGATTTCTCTCCCTACTTTCTAGTCGTAACCTTTCCATCGGTTTGTGTTATTTGAATGAAACTTCACAGGACAGCCATCGCTCCCTACGTGCATGACCCTGTCACAAGATTCACAGATTTCCAGTTTTGGATTGACCCAGTTTTCTCACTATCACAATTTGTCCCTTGTGAAAGTCGTTCAGATCACACACTTCTTTCCTGCTTCCAACACATGAACTTGAGGAAGAAAAAAAAGGTTCACTTTACTGCACAATATGGCAACCATTTCCAGGTGAATTATTTTAACTGTTGCTAGTGTGACATGGGCCACGTTGTGATGACTAGATGAGCAGCAGTGCAGAGGCTTCCAAAAGTGGTCCAAAGAAGGGGGACCATACAATATAAATTTTTTAATTTGATCTTATTTGTTTATGTTGCTTATTTTTCCTTGATAATAAATAGGTAAATGATCATCAATCTTATAACGGATACATGTACACTGATTATAACAGCGATATATTTACAGAGAGAGAGTCATATAAGGAGTGCTGTTTTCCTCCCTTGTTTCTTTTGCCATCAGTCTGCCTGCGGCTGGAAAGAAGCTGTTATAGAAAAGTGATGTGTGTGATTAAACTGTCTTTGGTGCTGTGTCGTGCGTGAGCACCAAGTGAGCTGGGGTCGGATTTAACGATCAATACGACCACTATGACTCTTTAGAGAGTGTTAACTCAGTTGGATGAACTGGATAAAAAAAGTGCTCAGAACACACAGTGCATCACTGTTATGGCTGATCGGTGTCTCATGTCTCTGTCTCATCACTTCTAAAGTGTATTTCTCTGTCACACACTTTCTTTTTTAGATCCGACAGTCAGCTGTGGTGATGTTGAGAATGCGGGTCAAAAAGCACTGGAAGAAAATTATTCCTGATCATAGAGAAAGGTTAAAGCTCACTTTACATGTACTGTGGCATTTACGTTATACAGGGTGGGGCTTAAGTTTCCATGCATGGGGAACAATATATATATATATATATATATATATATATATATATATATATATATATATATATATATATATATATATATATATATATATAATAAAATATGTATATAAATATATATAATAAAATATGTATATAAATTATAGATTTTATTTTTTTTTACTCTTTGGTCATGGGTATTTATTCATTAAAAAAAAACAAATATAATTTTTTTCTGTGTGTGGAAACTCATGGCCCACCCTGTATATTATGGGATAGACACGGGATATAACTCTTATATTTCATCCTTTAGTCTAAAGGCTGTGGTCCTGCAAGCTTTCAGACAAGAAACGGAGTAAGTCCATCTTTTTTGTTCCTTCAACATGCTTGTGTGCAGAATTTTATTTTGCACGAACATCTCTAGTTTTTAGATGATTTCTTATGTTTTTTCCCCTCACCCTCTTGTCAAGGCACACCGTTCGCTACTCCCTCGCTCAGCTCAGTGCTGTGATGGTGAAACACGAAACACCTGACCGCTGGCCTGCTCTGTTCACACTGCTGACTGAATCCACCAGCAGCAACAACCCTCAGGACAGACAGGTAAGTTTGAGAAATCACATGAAAAATTAAGAAAAGTTTTGATGGAGGATCACTGGTGTTAATGATGATGGAAACAGCAGTGTAACAGATGTAAGATGAACTTGTACCCTGTTAATGGGGGTGATGGGATCACTGTGAGGATCACCATCTCCATGTCCATCAGGGTGTTAGATTTATCCTCGAAATAAATCAGAAGCCAGAGGTCAGAATAACTTTAATGATTTGAGAGACCCTTCTCTCTATGGGTCTCTATGAAACCTGAACCATGCACTAGTGTATCAACCGATAACAAGGAAAAGGTTTAAATTCCTCATGCAAGGTTATTCTTATATACTTATTTTTTTGTAACACCAGGGTACAGCCCCACTGCACATAGAGTTTAACAGTAAGATTTATTAAACACTAAATGCTCCTAATACTAAAATCTGTCTATTTAGTATGAAGAGATTGTTTTTCCTAAAAACACAAACAAGGACAACAGAGTAGTCCAAATCTCATGCCACAAGGTGTCAGTATAAATCTCTAAGAAATCCTCATATTGGGCTTCATATATCAAATGTACTTATTTATGTATTAAGTAAAGTTGTGTGAAGCCAAAGCAAACATATTTTCTAGTCTTTAGCCTTTTAGCTTTTAAAGATCTGGACTTTCTTGTCTTTTATTTTATGAGGTCTTGAGGAATAGCTGTCCAGGCTTCCTGAAGGACTTGTGTCTCTCATTTACAGTCCATTCTCTGAGCAGGTTCAGAGGAATGTTTTTTGTTTGTTAGGCCACACAGTGACTTTTGAATGGTTCAAGGGATGACGATGATGTTAAATGCTGACTGGTTGGAACAGACGAGAGGGGAAACGGCTTAGTTTTAAACTTTAAGCACTTTGCAGTCTGTTACAGTAAAACATCTGTTCCAGTTTCTTTTATTTTAATCTACATCATGTAATTTCAGCTAATATAGTTTCAGCTATAATAATTCATTTCAACTAATATAAAGAAATTAGGGGAGATTGAGACATGTGAGTTAACACTCGAGTTAAAACCACGCTTGATTTGCATTTGGTTGATGCCCAAACACTTTTTAAAAAAATCAGATCTCTGAGAGAAATCAACATCTAAACAGCAAAAAAAAAAGTTATCAGAGATGGTTTCTCATTTACATCACAAGAAATCTGAATTAAATTAAATCCACTTTATGAAAATAGTTTGTCATAAAAACAAAGAAAAGAGACCTACACTGTGCCTGGATTTAAAGTATTGCACACCATTAAACATTAACATGGCAAACAAAATTAATTTATAGGCCTAAATTATAGTTTGCTGGAGAAGAAGAAAAAAAAACATTCCGGTCTGTAAACATAAGCGTAGAAGTCTTCAGTCAGCTGACGATACTTACAGTATCACTGTAAGTGGAGTGTGTTGGGACCATATAATATAGTGTGTAATAGTGGATGGGGTGGAGGGATACATACTTTATTTTAAACAACCTTTTTTTCACTCTCTTTTAGGTTGGTCTGTTGTTGCTGAGCAAAGTTGTGGAATCGAACCCTGAGCCCTTCAAGCCCCACTACAAGCAGCTGCTGCAACTGTTTGGCGTTGTGCTCCAGGATGTGACCAACACCACCGCCTTGTACTATTGCATCCTCACCCTGACTGCCATCACTGCTTACACAGGCACAGAGGAGATGGTGAGCTCTGTCTAACTTCACTGCAAAGAAAAAAGCTGTTTTTTTTTTACTCTTATCTTACTGCAAGACTGTTTATCTTGTTTAAGTCATACATATGAAATGGATTCTCTTGTGGTCAGATATTTTACACATAATGCCATCTTGTTGTTTGTTTTGTGAAACTTTAGACTCTTGTTTAGACATGTATAGGAACACCCCCCCCCCTCAGTATTGTCACAGGATCATTTACTTGTTTTCTTTGTGTGTGTGTGTTTTTTTTTTTTTTTCCAGAATCTGATGCGCTCATTAATCCCCAAACTGTTAACTGCTCTAAAACACCTCATTCAGGCTGACCAGGTCAGAGTCTCTTACAATGTGTTCTCCACCCTGTATTGATCACCCATAAAGCATGCGCTAACTACCCAGCTGTTGAGCTTTCTTAAACCCATTCAGCATTCTTAAACCTGTTTAGTGTTTTGTCCTTTTGTGTGTCCTTGACTTTATGTCTTGGGTTTTGTGTTCCAGGATCAGGCCAGTCAGGCGATGGAGGTGTTTGATGAGTTGTTGGAGAGCGAGGTCTCAATCGTGGTCCCACACATTGCTGAAATTGTTCGCTTTTGTTTGGAGGTGGGTTTTAACAAGCTCTATTTTGCACACGTTAGTTTGTGATTTAATGTCTGTTAGTGTCTTTAGAGACTTTAAAGGACATTTCTAACAGTTGTGTATGAAGTACAGTGGAGCAGTAGCACAGATGAGGACAGTGGACTTCACAAGGCTTTTTATTTTACTTCCCGGTTTTACTTTTCCACAAAGCATGCAGGTTGGGTTGATCGTTTACTGTAAATTGCCTCAGTGTGTGAACGGGTGTTTGTCTGCTTAATGCTTTGCCACACTCTCCCAGGACGTGTCCCTGTCTTCTGTCCAGTCCTCCGATTATTGGCTTCAGATCCACTGTAGACCCTGACCAGCATAAAGATGAACAAATGATCAGTATTAGGAGTGATCTGGTTGCGTTTATTTATTTATTTTTTTAAGGTGAGCGCTGATGTTTCTCTCAGCAATTCTCTGCGTGTCAAGGCCCTGTCCTGTATTGCCCTCCTCGTTAGACTCAAGAACAAGGTACTGTTATTATTCTTAGAGACTCATAGTACGTCAGACTCTATGAAAATTTTGTTTAAGAACACGTTCATTCTGTTTGCTCTTCTTCAAGGCTGTGATAAAGCAGAAGCTTCTGGCGCCGATCCTGCAAGTCGTGTTTCCTATTTTGAGCGCCACCCCTGCACCTGGAGAGGAGGACCCCGAGGATGAGGAGGACGATGACGGAGATGAGGACAGTGAGAGACCCAAACATTTCGCTGCTCAGGTGACCCTCACACCTTTCGACGCTCATATTTGCTCAATTTCAGACTTTGTTTTTGGAAGATTTTTGTTGTATTGCAGTGATTTATAGATTAAAGAATAATATACAGTTAAAACTTGGATTTCGAGCATAATTCATTATGGAAACATGCCTGTAATCCAAAGCACTTGTATATCAAAGTGAATTCCCCATAAAAATTACAGTAAAACCTTGGATTGAGAGTAACCTGGTCTGCGTGTGTTTTGCAAGATTTTAGATAAATCAAAAGCAAAATTTTAAATAAATTGTAACTTAATGAACGAGCGAGGCCTTGCCATACAAGCAGTACGCATGCACTTTGTCTGATTTTATATGCAATAAAACATGTAGAGAGGAAAGACTGACAAAGAAAGCACCATTGTTTTTATTATTAAAAAAAAAAACTAATTGATTCTCGACAGACACTTGAGAAAGATAAATGAAAAACGTTTGAACGTATTTTTGTTAATCTCGAATTTCCAGGTGATCGACACGATGGCTCTTCATATGCCGCCTGAAAAACTTTTCAGCCACGTGGTAAGTGACATCAATATACAGTAGAGTCCATGATTAATATTAATTCATTTTCATTAAATCACCTGTGATTTCAAATACAATGTTGAATTCTTAATTGTGATTGATTTAATTTAATAAAAGCTGCTCAAGTGTAAATGAAGTGCAAGAATCCTGATTTAGTTTTTTTTTTTGTCAATATTAACATCAGGTTTATTCAACATGAGAATTCTAACTTTGGACAAAAGCACACTGCTGTAAGACTAATGGATTTTTAAGACAAAACTAGATGATCATTGGGAAATGCAGTGCAGTAATTGTTTGTCTTGTTTGTATAATCATTGGAAGCTAAAATCCTGTGTGTGTATGTGCGCGTGGCATTTGAGTGCACAGAATAAGCGGTATAGGAGATGAATGACTGAATTACAAACAAATTATTTTATCAGGTTTAATACTTGATCAAAGACATGGAATATTACAAGAAGAATTGTGTCAAGTGTACGCATCAGTCTTTTGGGTATTATGACCTGAGATAAATGCCACACAGGGAATTTAAATTGTACATCTTTAGATTAAATTTTTATACAAATTAGGAAGAATTCGCAAATCTTTAGGAAGACTGTGTTCATTACAGCATTTGTTTAACTGTCTCCTTACTGAGCATGATTGTTTGATTAATATTGGGTTTATTTGTCCTCTTAAAGTACAGGGTGTCCAAAAATTTTTTTGAAACAGAATTAAAAATATGAATATCTGAGTAACTACATGTCCTAATCCAGGGGTCGGCAACCTTAAACACTCAAAGAGCCGTTTGGACCCGTTTCCCACTGAAAAGAAAACACCAGGAGCCGCAAAACCCTTTTGACATCTAAAATGAAGCGAACACTGTGTATATCGTTTATTTTAATTTATTTAATTTTTTATCTTTTCTGCTCTGTATAAAAAAAACTAAACTGATGTGTTGCATTCATGAAATGAACAAAAAACATTTTGACAAAAGACGCTTAGTTGGCGGCTACTGAAATAAAATACTTTCAAATAAATATCAATATCAAATCAATGTCTATTTGAGTTCTCCTCATATTTATGAAATAAAAAGTCGGACTTAAATTCTCCATCTGCAGCAAACCGAAAATGCCATCATTATCGCGTGTACTGGAGCGCGCAGGCAACCTGAGTTAAAAAGGACTATTTATATAAATTGTGTCTCGGATGGGTTGATTCACATTTCAGAGCATGTTGCTGTTTGATAATAATCAGTGACTTTTTTTTTGCTTGGTTGGATTTCATTCCGAAATCTCTGGGGTCTCCTCTCGTCTAGATGCCCCTGACGCAGGCCTGCCTGGCCAGTGAGAATGCTTATCAGAGGAAAGGAGGGATCATGTGCCTCGCCGTGCTGGCAGAGGGTTGTGCAGACCACATTCGCACCAAGTAGGCCCTTCTCCACGTGTCAACCTTTTTCTCCACACAAGTGAATAAATGTGCGCTAACCCGTGTGCTTGTGTGTCAGGATGCTGTCGTCCATGTTGCAGACGGTTTGTCGCAGTCTGTCTGACAGCAGCCAGGTCGTGCGCAGTGCGGCGCTTTTCGCTCTGGGTCAGTTCTCGGAGTACCTGCAGGTGAGGGGACGTGTTTTATGTGACGTGTGAAGTCGCCGATGCTCTATAGTAAGCAGGTGGGTTCAGCTTTTAACTGGTGTCTACTCATGGCTTGCTTTGTCACAGCCGGAAGTCAGTAAGTACCACGCGGAGCTGATGCCCCTGTTACTAGGATACCTGTCTTCTCTGAACGAGGGAAAAATCGGACATGTCACCAAGGCATTCTATGCCCTGGAGAACTTCATAGAGAACTTGGGTAAGAATGTGTCCTATTCCATAAACAAGATGAAAATATCATTATTGATAATAGTTTGGTGAGGTAAGTTATTTATAAAGTCTGTAGACGCAAGTGCTGTGTAAGTGTATGCCTCAGGATCTTATTTGTAAAAGGTGCTTGAGGGTGTATTTATTTCTGTCACAATTGTGATGGTAAATTTTTTGGGGATTGTGTTGCTTTTTATGATGTTTGTGATGTTTTTCTTCATGTTTTTACATGGTTAACGTCACATACAGCGGATGGGAATCACCAGTCACTTCCCCATACGATGTTGTCTCATATTATACCCACCTCTGTGTTCAATTCAAATTGTGATTCTATAAGTATCACTATTATATAAATATCATGATTAGATATTACATATTTTCTTCATTTTGTTACTGTGTTAAACCAGTAAAAAAAAATTATGAGTAACTAAATGCCTTAATTATACAAAAATAATGCAGCACTAAATGTAAATATAGACTGTACAGGAGAGAGCACACACTTGTACTGCCACACATTAATGAAATGTACTTTATAATGTCTTTTAAATGTACTTTGTAAATGTCTTGGCCAAAAGTTACATAAATATTGGAAATTGGAAAAGTTACTGCTTACGTTCTTATAATAGCAATTTGCATCTACTCCAGAATATTATGAATATTCATCTGAGTGATCAGATGAATTGCATAGTCCTTCTTTGCCATGAAAATTAACTTAATCTCGAAAAAAACTTTCCACTGCAATTTGTTGCTGTAATTAAAGGACCTGCTGAGATCATTTCAGTAATTGTCTTGTTAACTCGGGTGAGAATGTTGACGAGCACAAGGCTGGAGATCATTATGTCAGGCTGATTGGGTTAGAATGGCAGACTTGACATGTTCAAAGGAGGGTGATGCTTGAAATCATTGTTCTTTCATTGTTAACCATGGTGACCTGCAAAGAAACACGTGCAGCCATAATTGCGTTGCATAAAAATGGTTTCACAGGCAAAGATATTGTGGCTACTAAGATTGCACCTAAATCAACAATTTATAGGATCATCAAGAACTTCAAGGAACGTGGTTCAATTCTTGTTAAGAAGGCTTCAGGGCGTCCAAGGTTTTTAACATGCGGGATTTTTCATAATGTAACACCATAAGAATGTGTTTCTGTTGCGCCGCTCAGCAGCTTCTGTGCTCGGTACAGAATTGTTTGTATCTGAGGCTGATTATCGGTCACGGCCAGTCAAAGTGAAAACCAGCCAGTTCTACTCACTGGCCGATCGCCCGCTTCATCTCTGTTATAAAATGTAAAAAAAAAAGGTTAAAATGTATATATATTTTGAAGTTAGTGTATGAATCCAATTTGTGAGAAAATGGGTATAAATCAAAATAATCACTTTGTCCCTATACACATACAGTCTAGTTTTAATGATGTTTGGATGTTCTCCTCCTCTCTCTCCACCAGATGATGATATTCAGTCTTACCTTCCTACTCTTATGGAGACCATGCTGTCTGCCCTGAACAACTCGGTCAACCTTAAGCTTAAGGAGCTTGCAGTCAGTGCTATAGGAGCCATCGGTAATCAGAAGAGTCTTAATAATGACTTTAATTAATTACTTTGCATGTTTTTTTTAAATTATTTTTTTAAAGCATTTCTGTCAATTTTTGCTAGTCTACTGTCTCTCGCCGTTTCTTTTTGTTTTAATTCTTCCATTTCATTGTTTGTTTGATGTTGTCTCTACACATCACATCTCCAGATTAATGCATTTTTTTTCTCTACTGTTCTTTTAATTAGCTAATGCTGCTAAAGAGATGTTGGTGCCCTACTTCCCACCTGTAATCGAGAGCTTGAAGGGTTTCCTAATAGACACGCGTGATGAAATGAGACCGCTGCAGACCCAGGCCTTGGGTAGGGATGATGCCTACTTCGTTTATATCAGGGGTGTCCAAATCCAGTCCTGGAGGGCCAGTGACCAGCACAGTTTGTAATTCACCAACACCTAAACACACCCACTGAACCTAGTAATTAACAGATTAGTTAAATCAGCTGTGTTTGAGAAGAAGAAGCACCAAACTGTGTTGGACACTGGCCCTCCAGGACTGGATTTGGAAACCCCTACTTTATATCTATATTCTTTTAAAAAAAAACACCCACATCCTTCTCTTTCCATTTTTCTCCACCTTGACTCAGACACTCTGTCCGTGTTGGCCCGCACTGTTGGTAAGGATGTGTTTGGTCCGTTGGCTGCGGAGTGTGTGCAGCTGGGTCTGAAGCTTACTGATGCCGTAGATGATCCGGACCTGCGCCGCTGCACGTACGTCTACAGTTTGCTCGATTTTGACATTTTTCTTTAACAAGTTAACTCGGGTCTTAAAGCTCCCATGAATCATGTCAGGGCTCGCAGCTTGTTTCAAATGCAACCCAATTATTTTATTAATTAAAAAAGAGTTTTATTTATACTCCCTTTATTTCACTCCGTCTCTAAATGCGCCGTTTCAGTGTCTGTAGCTACTGAAATTCCCATAAACATTTTGGTGCTTGAGCCTCCAATAACGAAATTGGACTCCATATTAACTGAACACATTTTCTTTTCAATCTCCTAACACACAGTATGACTGCAGATCAATCCCTGCTTTCTGTTTCACCCAGATGAGGACGGGTTCCCAGTTGAGTCTGGTTCCTCTCAAGGTTTCTTCCTATTGCCCTCTCAGGGAGTTTTTCCTTGCCACTGTCACCCTCAGCTTGTTCATCAGGGACAATTTGATAATTTTTATTTCATACACATTGCCAAAATTTTCTTTTGATACTGTAAAGCTGCTATATGGCAATGACCTTTGTTAAAAGCGGTGTATACAGTAAATTGAAACTGAATTGAATTTGCGGTCATACTGAGTGTTTCAGGAGAAGTGTTTAAGTTCATATGGAGTCCACTTTGTGTGTAGGATCAGGTATGAAACTGTTTGTAGGAACTTTGGTCCTCAAAAAGTGAGCGTCTCGAGTTACAAGTCATCAGAGGAAAAAAAAGAAGCTTGTTGTAGGTTGGGTGGCAACAGAAATTATTCTGTTGAATTTAGTTGTATTTGTATAACAACGGTCATTGTCGCAAAGCAGCTTTACAGAATCAAAAGAAACTTATGAAAATGTGTATAAAATGTAAACAATGTGTATGAATAGAAATGATGAGATTGTCCCTACATTTACTCACAGCTAGGAACTGAGTAACTTGGCTAAAATCCCTGATAAGCTCTCTTAAACTTTATCTAACTTTATTGTTTTTTATCCTAAAATAAAAAAAACATTCTAGTGAAGAAGACTTGTTTTTGTAATGGATGTAATTTAATATTGGCTGAAATGTCTATTCGGAAGGGATATACTGTATACACTACATCGTTTTTTATAAAACACCCAGTAGACATCTTCAGTGAGGGAGGGAAGTGTACTCTTTTTAGTAACTTTACTATGCAGTCAAATAAAAAATAAAAAACACATCAAGTATTTGATTGTGACTAAAACCCCAGGTCCGCTCCATGACTTCATTAACACACCTCGCCATTCAAAAATGACCTTTTAGGGGAAACGGATGCATGAATATATGTGTGTTTGAAAAACTGATGATGATCCATCCAGATACACACGGTAAATCACTGTCTAGCTGCAGTTAATGTCGATCAAATTTGCAAGTAATTGTTTAACCTCTTGATCGACTACATTTATTTAGTTTTTTTTATTTTGCTTGTTCAGGTACAGCCTGTTCTCAGCCGTGTCCACGATCAGTCCAGAAAGTATTGACCCTCACCTTACTGCGATCACGACGCTGATGCTCATGTCCCTAAAATCTACAGAGGGTGTAACGGTCAGTGACAAAAACGTAACAGACACTCTGCGCTCTGTACCAAGTACTTCCCGAGAACGTTTGTAATGTGTGTCTCATCACAGGCTCATGTAGAGGAGGACAAGCAATTTGTTCTCTTGGATGATGATGATGACGACGATGATAATGATGATGATGAAGGTGATGCTGTATTGGAGGAAGATGGAGAGAATGAGGTCGAGGATGTTGCTGGGTGTGTTTCTTTGTTTGTCTATGCAGATTCTTTTGTTCTAGTGTGTGCTTTGAGGTTTCAGTGATTTTAATGCTTTTCCTTCTTTGTAGTTTCAGTGTGGAAAATGCTTACATTGATGAGAAGGAGGATGCTTGTGATGCCCTGGGGGAAATCGCCTTTAACACCGGGTAACAGACTTTAGATACTACAATACAGTGTTTTGTTTTGTTCTTTTCTTTTAAAAAGCATGATATTATTTGAAGGTGTGTGTGTGTACACATTGTTGCTTTTATAAAATTGTCTAATGCTGAAGATTTACATGGTTTGTGTATAAACCTCTTTTTCTTTCTCTCTCAGCGCTGCATTTCAGCCCTTCTTGGAGTCGAGCTTTGAACAGGTCTATGGTCTCTGTGATGTAAGTCGCTGACAAAATGTCTCTCAAGCATTGATACTCATCAGCCAGTACAGGTAGTCCGCGATTTACAAAGTCGGATTTACGACCGACAGAGTTTTTTACGCCTTTGACACGAATATACAATGTAAAGCACACCAATCCACTTGACAAAATCATTGTCCATTTTTCCCACATTGTCATCGTGTGACCAAAAAAAAAAAACATAATTGTGCCTAAGAAAATGATTCTCGCACGCATGTAACAGTGTTGTCTCTGCGCCTTTAAAACGCGAGGGGAATCCCGGACACCATAATGTCTGGGAGCGGTTTTCCACTGTGAACTCAGTCCTGATGGTTAATAATTTTAATTTCCTATCATTGTGCTCCCTATACATTCACTTACACAATTAAAATATTGTATATGATTGTAAATATTGCTATCTTCTGCACTGCAGTGTTTATTTTTCATACAATACACATGAGCTACTTCTGTGATTGACCTAGAAGTAGAACTGCGCTCCGTTCGTACCTGAGGAAATTTGTAACTCGAATGTTTGTAAGTCGAGGACTACCTGTATTTTAACACACTGTCTGTATTAAAATATGGGTTTAGCATATTAATTCAGTAATGTGTGTGAACCTAGTGACACTTTAATTATGTGTGGGTCAGTAAATTGCTGTGTGTGTGTGTGTGTGTGTCTGTGTGATGCTTCATCAATAACTTGTGTTGTGTGTGTGTGACAGTTTCCACACGAGAATGTGAGGAAAGCAGCATTTGGTGCGCTGGGCCAATTCTGTCGAGCTCAGCATAAAGTCTGGGAGGAAAATCCTACTGAGGCTAATCGTCAGGGTATACAGTACCTCATACGCCTCATTTTCATACCCCCTCTCCCATCTTATTCTCATCTTTCATACACCCAATACACAGTACTCATCATCTACCCGAATCAGAGCCTAGTTTATCCAGTAATGCAGTTATTAGGCTCTGGATTTATTTAAAAGTAAATTAAAATAACCCATCCTTTGACCTTCATCAGTCTGTGTGTGTTTGTAGCGTTGCATAAACTGCTGGATGTGGTGATGCCCTGCTTCCTGGAGGCAGTGAAGCAGGAGCGTGAGCGGCAAGTAGTCATGGGCGTTTTGGAGGCCATGAACAGCGTCATCAAAACGTGCAAAAGTGAAGCTTTGCAGACGCCCCAAAGATTAGCAGAAGTCAGTCATGCCATCCGAGACGTTCTGAAGAAGAAGGTGAGGATGACCAGCGTGTCGTGGTGGTGGTTGCATTCTGTTCTGTAGATGTATAATAAAGAGTCTGTGTACTTCAGACAGGTGAGGAACTATTTAGATATACTGAAGCAGCAACTCGAGATATAAACTTGATGACAATCTTTCAGCAGAACACGGATTTTTTAAAAGGGATTTTGTACTGTACCTCTTATAGTTATGACAACATGGCTTAAAGATGATGTTGGTCAGCAAATTGAAATTTCTCTTTTCATAAAACGTGGGTCAAAATTTCAATGAAGTAAAAGCTCTATGGCTATTAATTTAGCCATTTAGATAATCATAGCCTAAAGCTGTATCTCTGCGTACGAATTTAATCCGTTCCGGGGGCGAAAATTCATATTGTGAAACGCATTTTCCTATAACTTCATATGCTAAAGTACCGCTGTGTGTTAAGGCTAACACCTAAAGTTAGTTAATCATGATGACCAACGACTTATTGTTCTGTTGGTGATTTAACTCATTTTAGGTGTGTGTAATAAATCTTTAATAGAATGCAGTTTGTTTCATATGTCATGTTCTCTGTTTTTCACAGACTGTTTGTCAGGACGGAGGAGGTGATGAGGGAGATGATGACGAACAACAGGTTCTTATCTACCTCCGTATACTAATCTACATGTGTACATACATCAGCAAATGAAAATTAAAGTCAGGCGCGCTTTGGTATCACAGAGATATCATCAGTTTTTTTGTAATTGTCTGCGTTAGGCCGAGTACGATGCCATGCTGCAGGAGTTTGCCGGGGAGGGAATTCCTGTCCTGGCTTCAGCCGTACCAGCGGACACGTTTTATTCTCACCTCAATGATCTTCTGCCCCTGATTATGAACAAAGCTGTGAGTCCTACACTCTGTTTTCCTCACGAGAAATCCCCCAGTGATCTGTGTTCTGTAGAGCGTGACTCAGTCTTTTCCTCTGGCCTGCAGAAGTCTTCGTGCACCGTGGCAGACCGGTCCTTCTCTCTAGGGACACTCAGCGAGACGCTGCATTCTTTGGCCGGTGTCTCCGGGGGCAGGGCCGTCGCAGGAAAACTGTCCAATCGGCTGCTGCCGGTGTTCGTTACTGGTGTTAAAGACAGCGATGCAGAGGTGCGCAATAACAGTGTGTTCGGCCTGGGAGCTCTGGCTCAGGCCGCCGGTCCGCTCATCTCCTCGTATCCTTCACTCTTTTCTGTAAACGCTACAGCTCACAATCTCTCCTATAGTTTTTTTTTTTTTTTTTTTTTTTGTCATATGAATGTTTTGGTTCTGAATTGCTGGTTTTCCTCAGCGTCTTACTGCAGTCATTACCCCATGATGTTGTCTGTCTTCTCCAACATGCTGGTCAAAGAGTCAGACAGGAGAGTGATCGATAATCTGTGTGCTGCGCTTTGCCGGATGATCACGAGCCACACCGAGGGAGTACCACTAGAGCAGGTACAGTACGGTACAGGACAGTGGGTTGGCGAGTCCTCGGTGACGCCTTTTGATTAAATTTGCCTTTTATACAGTGCCCTACATAATTATTGGCACCCCTGGTTAAGATGTGTTAGAAGCCTTAAAATAAATTCAGTTTTTATTGCAGAAGCATATTGTCACACTGAAAATTGTAGAAAAATATAAGGTGAATATAAAGTGAATTTTAAGGGGAAATAAAAATCCTTGACTAACAACTTATTATTTTTCATAAAATAACCTGTTCCACAATTATTGGCACCCACCCCTAACAATTCCTAGAAAATAAATGTAAATTTTATTCATTTTAAATTCATTTTAAATTCATTTTAAATTAAGTTTTTCTGTCATTTCTACAGTAGTTTACAAAGTTGATCAGAGCATCTAGGAACATTTTAATTAGTAATTTATCACTTCCTGCCCCCCTGATATGACATGACACAGAGGTCATTTCTCTTATCCACTCTTCAACATGGGAAAGACAAAGGAACACACCATTCAATTAAGGCAGATGTGTGTCGACCTTCACAAGTCAGGCAATGGGTACAAGAAAATAGCCACCCGCCTGCACCTGCCCATATCTACGGTGAGAGGAATCATTAAGAAGTTTAAAAAAAAATGGAAGAGTAGTAAACAAGCCTGGACGAGGACACAAGTTTATTTTGCCTCCACGCACAGTGAGGAGGAAGGTAAGGGAGAATAAAAAATTCTCCAAAGCTCACTGTTAAAGAACTGCAACAAATCATAGCATCTTGGGGTCACAAAGTCTCCAAAACAACCATCAGACGCTATCTACATGCCAACAAGCTCTTTGGGAGACATGCAAGGAAAAAACCTTTTCTCAGTCACAATCATATAAACGCAAACGTTTGGAGTTTGCTAAGCGGTACTGGGGCTTCAACTGGGACCGTGTTCTTTGGTCAGATGAGACCAAGATAGAGTGTTTGTTGCCAAAAAGCTCTAAGTGGAACACAAAAGTTGAGTTGATGCAGAAAAGCACCTCATGCCCACTGTGAAGTATGGGGGAGTATCGGTGATGCTGTGGGGCTGTTTCTCTTCCAGAGGCCCTGGGAACCTTGTTAGGGTGCATGGCATCATGAATGCTTTGAAATACCAGGACATTTTAAAGCAAAATCTGGTGGCCTCTGCCCGAAAGCTGAAGATGGGTCGTCACTGGGTCTTTCAGCAAGATAATGACCCAAAACATGTGGCCAAATCTATACAGAAATGGTTCACCACACACAGAATCAAGCTCCTCCCATGGCCATTTCAATCCCCAGACCTCAACCCCATTGAAAACCTGTGGAGTGAACTGAAGAGGAGAGTGCAGAGGAGAGGATTCAGGTCACTGGATGATTTAGAGACATTGTGCAAAGAGGTATGGTCGGAGATCCATCTTTCTGTGTTCTCTAATCTTGTGAAACATTATAGGAGAAGATTAGGTGTTGTTTTGTTGGCAAAAGGGTGTTGTACAAAGTATTAAATATCAGGGGTGCTAATAATTGTGGCACCCATGATTTGATGTAAAAGAATTATTTCCTAATGTGGGATTTTTTTTCCCACTGAATAAATGCACTTGAATTAAAGATTGGAATTTCAACTGAATTTTTTAGAAGCTAAAGAACACATTTTAAGCAGACGTGCCAATAATTATGGAGGGCACTGTGTGTTGAAACAAAACGGAACAATTTAGATAGTGCATTAAACTTGTAACTTCACTTTTATTTCAATATTTATTAGAGCAAAATATATATATATTTTTAATGTACAGTATCAGTCAAAGTTTGGACACACCTAAATCAATCTTTTTTTTTTTTTTCCTTTTGTAATCTCTCTATACATTCTAGTCCAATACTGGAGATTTTAAAACTATGAAATATGTTACACAAATTTACAAATATGGAATTAGATAATTAAGTAATACACGAAGATCAGCTGTTCTGGAACAGTCCTCACAAGAACAGTATTGTCAAGTGCATCCATCAAACACCATGATGAAACTGTCTCTCATGAAGACCTTCCAAGGAAAGTAAGACCAAAACTCACCTCAGCTGCAGTGGAGAAGTTCATGTAGAGTTACCAGCCTCAGAAATCACCAATTTACACCAAACAGCACATCAGAGCCGGTATGAAGGATTTACAGAGCATCAGTATCAGACATGTCTCAAGTCTAAAAAAAAAAACTGTTGGGAGATTATTACATATTTTGGATTTTGTTTTAGAATGTTGAAAGAAATAAAAAATCACCATGGAATTAGAAGGGGTGTCCAAAACTTTTGACTGGTAGTGTAGGTTCCCTAAGGCTACTTAACTGTGATTTTAATATTGGGATGAATTATATCACAGTATGTTTTTCAATATTTTCATAAATCGAAATGTCCAATATCTAATGTCTGAGTGCTCTGAGGTGCAGTAGAGATCCAGGCTCCAGTTCTGGCTACCGGCTGAAAATATTAAACCCTTAAAACTCACAGATACGTGCCGGCAACACAGCATAGACCTATTAACGATATAAAAAAACAACCTAAAAAGCTACTCATATGGAAGCCTTGCCAGTGTGTTAAAATTCAGGAGGCTTCAGACTTCAAATTGTGTATTTAGGTTTTTTGGCTATGTCTCATAAAATGAAAGTTGTCATTACTTTTATAAAGGGTAGATTTTACCATTACAACATTATGGGAATGAAATCGCAAGAACGTAAAGCTCTCAAAATTAGTTTATTATTATTTGGTCATAGTAACAAGCAAAAACAATAAACATGTGATCGTGTACGTGTTATTTTTGTGGTTTTTGATGATTAGATGTTTAAAATGAACATAATTTTTTTTCCAGCACAATAGAGTCAATAGGCTGAACAGAATTTATCACTCAATCCTGCACAAGCTGCAATATTTTTTATTAAAATCAGCAAAACAAATAATGGCTAAAATGCTTTGAGATTTAAGGGTTTTTAACCTTTAAAATTCCTGACTTAACATTTTTGGAGAGCTAATTGTTTTTTGTAAAGTCTTGAGGACATGCATGAAACACAGGTAACCAATGACGGCCCAGATAAACACTCATTTTCACTCTGATGAAACGGTGTGCTGGCAGGTAGATCAGGTAACCTTTAAAGTTGCCTTTAGTTGTAAATAACCGTGTGAATGTGTGTGTGTCTGCTCTTGCATTCCACCTGGGGTGAATTCTCACGTTTGATCTCCGTGTCTGTGGAGGTTCTCAGTCATTCAGGTGAGGTTACCTGGAAGTCGACTCGGGGAGCTATTTGTACGAGTATTGAAACGTTTCTACACAACAAGAAAGAAGTGCCGGGGTTCCTGGGCTAGGTTTCAGATCCAGCACAGCCGTGACGAGGACAAAGGGCTTCCTGAAGATGAATGAATGACAATGAATGAAGGAAACCGTTGCAGTGTTTAAACTGGAACTAAATTATTCACTGAACTAAAATGAAACTGTTAAATTTTGTATGTCAGGAATAAAACATGATGGATCATTACCTCTACAGACCCAAGCATTATTGTGTAACGGTGCTCCTCAAAGGGCTACATTTTACTACATTTTGCTTTAAGCTATTAAATGCCGTGCTGCTGTTTGAACCCTTCTCCAGGTGTTTCCTGCTCTTCTGGATTGTCTCCCTCTTAAAGAAGACCTCGAGGAGAATAAGACTGTCTACAGTTGCCTGGCTTTCCTCTACTCCCATAACCCGGCACTGGTAATTTGCTCAGTGCTCTCAGACGTCTCATATTTCCTAATGTAATGCCTTTTTCACTTAGTGATCTCTTATTACTGTTTTTAATCCCTGTAGGTTGTCAGCCATATGAAGCCAATCCTGAGTGCTGCAGCACAAGTCCTAGGGACAAAGGATATTGATGCAGGTCAGGTGGCTGGCTTTACTGTTTCTTTTAAGTGCTGCTTTTATTATAAATTTTATTTGTCTGCATGTCCAATAAATGTTTTAGTGAATTATCCAGATGACATGGTTTTTTGTTTTGTTTTTAGAGTCCCAGAACACACTCGTCATGTTGATCAGAGACATGGGACAGCGATACTCCCAGGAGTTCGAGAGCGCTGTGATGTCACTTCCAGTCGAGCAAAGAACGAACATGACCGCTTTAGTCACTCAATCTTAGAAAAGGAGCCAAAACACAAATAGGATATTTTTTTTGAGGTATAGCTGATATTTAACTAACCACTAGTCACTTAACTACACCTCAGCACTTCCGTTTACCCATGTTTGTTTTGCAGTGTTATAAGTTATTTCTCTTTTTTTATGTTGGTTTTGTGTAGTTGTGGCATTTCATTTTATCATCAACACATGGCTTGATTGGATTTGCGTTGAATTCGAGATCCTCATGAAATTCTATACTTTGTGAACGTTAATGAAAGATGCATTTCTTAAATGCTTCGCAGTTTTCTCTCTTGGTTACTCATCATCACTACTGCAACTCAAAATGGTTATATAAAGGGAAAACTATATTTAGGAAAGCGTTTAAATATACAATCGCTATTTTTGAGTTTCACAAAGCATGCTCAGAAGTTATATATCTTTAAATATGTCCAGTTTTTAATGGAATACAGTTTAATCTTCATTTAAAAACCAAAGGCTTCTCTTTTAGTTTTCTATACAAAGAAGAAAGCTGGTGTTTGTTTTTGTTTTTTCTTCAGGTTTTCTTGCTGCTTTTTGAAATTCCATTTAAAATACATTTATCCTGAAGTTGTGGTGATTTGTTACTGTTGTTCCATCTTTCCATGCAGTTGTCGTATGCGGTTACTGTAACCACCGTTTGGAGATTGAATGAAGGTTTGATGCTTTAATAAAATCACAGCGTCTGTCTTTAAGCAGTGTTGCAGCGAGCAGCAGGCTACAGACGATTCATATCTAAAAATGATGTGCGTCATGATGTTTGTGTTTATTTCACCGAGGTCTTCTTTTCTGACTTCTCCTTCGTGGTGTGGGATTGTGTGTCCAGAGCCAGGGTCATTTCCACCGTCTCACTGTCAACTGCAAATAGGAAAAACATTTACACTGTGATGATGATTCTGCACAGCCATCTTGAGGAATCACACCTCGCTGTCTTCAGTGGGTTAATATTGGCAATTTCTGACCAAAATGATGAGGTGATATTTATTATTAAAATAATAATAATAATAATAAATCTTGATGATGCATAACCATTGAAGATTTCCTAACCTGGCTGAGTGTGTGTCCACGGCAGGAAGGTGATGCCACTGCGACAGTATAAGCGGTCCGTGTGTGACTCAGTGCTGTAGAGAACCTCCTGGCATTTGGTTTGACCCGGCAGCTGTGCTTTCACTCGTATTTCCAGCACAGACACCTCCTTCTCTTTAAGTTTCCCTGATTTGCTCCTCACCTGCGTGCGCTTGGTGTCCACCCACACCACACGCTCCTTCACTGCAGATCTGCAGACAAACACGGTGTCTTTCATTCACAAGTTATTCGCACTGACACCACAGAAAACATCTAGACATGACGTGATGTAACTAAAGGACAACCATGAATGTTATGATTAAAATGTTAGAATCATCATAGACATTTTATCTGCTAAATGTGACCATGGTTCTTCTCAAAGTTTACTTTCATATGAAATATCCGGATTGCTTTCTTTTGTTAGTCATCGTCACTGTATTGAATCATAAAGCATTTGTATAAAAGATATACAAGTGGACACTATACTGTATATGATCAGCCATAAAATTACAACCCAAAACATTCAGCCCAGTATTGTGTAGGTTTCCCTTGTACCACTGGAGCAGCTTATGTTGTGGCTTCACATCTCTGGGGGTGTGCTGTGCTGTCTGGCACCCTGATGTTAGCCTAGCGGTCGACCCTTTGGGTGCTGTGGGTCGTGTTGTGGTTCAACATGGGTCAGATCTGGGGAGTTTGGCATCTCAACATGGTTCTGATATCTTTCTATCACTGTCAGCACTGAGTTGCTGTTTCTGCTACATTCTGCTTTTCTGTGGGATCAGACTGGACGTGCTGGTCTATGCTCACGAACCTGTCACTAGTCCACTGATATACTGTAAAACTGATCATCAATTTACTTGGTAGTGTTAATGCTTACTGTTGTGGCTGATCGTTGTATATTGTACATTAACATTAACTTTTAAGAGTAACATTATTCACTAACATGTATATAAACTGTCAACATGTTGGACTTAAGGACTCACTCATCAATACCCAGATCTGCTAGCGTGGTGTTCAGGAAAGGAAACGCCTGGTCAGGACTCGTCACTTCAATCGGCAGAGACACGCACATGGGAATCTCCTTCTCAGTTTCCGTCCGGATCATTTTCTCCTCTTGGAAGGATTCCAAAGAGTTTTTTAAAGCGTCCTGAAAGCCAGCCTCTTCCTGGAACCCGTGATCGCCCTCCTGGCCCGCCAGCAAAAAACAACGTTGATGGTGGAGAGAAAAAACAATCTGAAATCTAAGTGTAAATCAGCAAAACCAAACAAAAAAAGGACAAATAAATTGGTCTTTGAAAGTCCTCTTTTATATGTGGCAGGTCTTTTAAAACAAAGTACAAATGAAGAAGTTGATCTCGTGTCGTTCTGCTCTCAGAGTCCTCGGAGTGTGTCAGGGTGTGGAGACGTTCCTGGAGAGATTCTGAAGCATCTGCCAATTTAACCGTCCCGTACGAATGCGTGTAATGTTGAACCGGCGTGTGAAGTTTGCTAGTCTGTCAGACGCACATAACTGAAAGTGTAAAATGTTTTTGTTGATGTATGTTGTTGGGGGCTTGTAGTTACCACCGGGCTTGTGTGCGTTCCAGGAGACGTACCTCATAACCAACTGAGTTTCTACCGAACATCCTGCAGTGTGTCATGCTTTGCCATTATGTAGCTGGTTTGTGGCTTATAATTCTCGAACAATGGATTATTGTGGTGAAATGCAAATTAAGTTCAAATTCCAAAGTGTCGGAGCAGCACATACTAAACAGAAAAAGCTGTTCATGGTGTGGGTGGACACCAAGCTGACACAGGTGTGGAGCAAATCAGGGAAACGTAAAGAGAAGGAGGTGTGTGTGCTGGAGATACGAGTGAAAGCAGAGCTGCCGGGTCAAACCAAATTTAATCAGTGACAAAAAAGTCATATTGAAGACCGACAAACCTTTCAAAGATATTCTAATTTATTGAGATGCACCTGTGTGAAACCTCCTCGCAGAGCCAACTCGGTTTTGGAATGAAATATCCTGTTTCCAGCCACAAAACAGCCCCAAGGCTACAATACATTACCACGTGTACTATCACTATGATCTGAAACAAAAATAAGAAATCAATGAAACGGTCAATGCTAAAACTGTTTAGTCTCTTTTACTCGCTGTTCTTGTTACTGTGCGAATGTGTTCATGCATCTGGTGGGATCAGTGAACAAACTCTGACATCAGAGAAATAAGAACAAACAGCCTCGAGCAATCTTCAGAAATGTGTTTTGCCAGACAAACACTATGAAGACTAGAAAATACTAATTTAGTACAGAGAAATAATAGTTACAAATCTGAAACACTCATCTCAGCCTCATTGTTCTGGCAAAATTAATTTTAAACCAAGATGTCCAGAACCGGAGAGACGCCCATTCAATTCAATTCTGATGAGTTTTTAGGTTCCAGTTTTTCTTGATGGTATAATAAATACGGAAAGTCACATGAAAAATGTGAAAGTATTGTCAAATGCATTTTGATGTTAAACTTTGTATAAAGGATACAGTTACAATTGAATGCATTTAGTTGCACTGGCAGACTGTAGTTTCTAGTAGCTGTTTTGCTGTGACGTGTTATTGTAGGCTGGTGTGACATTCCTGCAGTATTGTTCATACACTCTCGTTTCACTGTACACTGAGATCAGAGACTTATTTCTGACAACAAGTCACAGTTCCAGCAGAAATGGCTGTGTGTGTGTGTGTGTGTGTGTGTGTGTGTGTGTGTGTGTGTGTGTGTGTGTGGAAAATGAGGTCACTCTTTATTTGGCTCTTCTAGCTCATTTTACCAGCCATACTCGTACTACATTCTTCATACTAATTAAGAACAGGAACGACTTCAAATCAACCTTACTACCGTATATGTCAAGAAGTGTGTGGACACCTGGCCATTACACCCATATGAGGGCCACAATGTTAAAAGGACAGAATTTTCTAGAATCTCCTTGTGATCTATAGATTAAGGATTAACCCAAACAAGTTGTAGAAAGTTCCTGTACAGAAAGCGAGGTCCACGAGGAGGCGTGAGAACAGCTCTGATGTTAATCTGACTAATCTGTTAATCTGACTAAAGACGTTTGGGACGAGCTGGAACGCTGACTGCACTCCAGGTCTCCTCGACGTCTCTGACGCTCCTGTGGCTGAACGCGCAGATCAGAGACTGATGAGACAGCAGAACAAGTCAACAACATCCAAGCCAGAAGCTAAAAATGAGATCTTGTGTTCACTCTGCCTCTATTCTATAAAGGGAAGGTCTTTGCTTGTAAAAACACTGGTGGATGTCTTTAGTTCTTTAGGACCAAATAAACCCCTAAAAATGTTAATATACTTAGCAAATAATTTGCTGAATCTTTGTGGCGATACATGAGTGACCACACAAAAGAATCATGATAGGCAACTGAAACTTTTTTTTTTACCTCGTCTCTGTTTGAAGCCCTCACTGACGTCACAGTCCTCACTGGTTGCTCAAAGAGATGATGTTTCCTACCCTTTGCTTCCAGGATCGCCTCCTTTTTTTTTTTTTTCCATTTTTCTTTCTATTTAATTTCCTGATTTTCTATTTGTTCTGGTCTCACATCTGCAGTTTTGAAGTTTGTACTTTGTGTTTGTGACTAAACACATGTTCTTGACCTCAGCCATTGTTCCTGTTTCCTTGGGTACCAAAGTCCAGCAGACAATTCCTCCATATTTCTTTGTAAGAGAAACAGGGAAAAGGACCTGCAAAGACAGGTTGTCCAAAAATATCCCACATTCATTCACTCCTGCTATTTCTGGCCATCTAATTATACCAAGACTTCAGTTTCCAGAAAATGCTCCCATACACAAACTCACTCAGTCTCACTCAGTCTCACTCAGTCTCACTCCTTCTCTATAGCGCTCGTCCTGTACAGGGTCACAGCAGGCCTGGAGCTGTCCCAGGGGACACGGGACACTAAACAGGTTACACGCTGGATGCAGTGCCAATCCATTGCAGGGCACACAATCAGACACACACACACACACACACACACACACACACTCACACACCATGTTGAATTTGGAAATGCCCATTAGCCGTCACAGTCGTGCTGCCGTACTCTTTGTGATGAGAATGGCTTTTTCCAGCCACCCTTTTCTAAAAGACATCCACCTTAAGAGTGTACGTTCCTTCACATGGACATTTATTGAAGCCTGTAGGACCCAAGATGTGGCAATAACGAACTCTATTTAGCTGGATTGGTGCGAAAGGAGTGAGATTAAATGATTGTGTCAGCTGTCAGACTGGTCTTTCTTTTCTTCTGCCATTATTGTTGGCACTCTTTAATGCCATCTCAGGCTGCAGAGTTCGCACGAGTTATACAGTAGTAATGGCAGAATGTGATTTTGCCAACAAGCCCCATTATGTTATGGATGCCTCTAAGGATGACAGACATGATTCTTTTTTTTCCTTCCCCGCAAAATTCACCTGTCTATCTTGAATTGAAAAAAATTAAACAAGCAAGTCTGTGCTCTGCTCAGCTGTGTGTTTTTGAATCACTATATTCAATTAAATTTTGTTTTATTTATATTACGCTCTTAACAATCGTCATTGTTGCAACGCATCTTTAATAGGGAATTGAGTATGAAATGTGTGAGAAAATGTGTATAAATCATAATGATCAGATTGTCCCTGATGAACAAGATGAGAGTGACAGTGGCGAGGAAAAACTCCCTGTGATGGCAATAGGAAGAAACCTTGAGAGGAACCGGACTCAACAGGGAACCCGTCCTCATCTGGGTGATAATGGACAGCAGGAGCTGCTCTGCAGTCACACAGTGTGTTAGGAGGCTGGAATATTCAATATAACAGGAGAGAGAGTCGAGTTTTGTTATTGGAGGCTCAGGTACAAACCTGGTTATGAGAATTTTATTCCTGAACTATTGAGCTGCTGCGGTCACAAGCTTCACAGAGAACAGCTGCCCTGCATCAGCCGAGTCCAGGTCTTCATGGTCAAGACCACACAGGGCCACCATGCGAGTAGATCTCCAAGCAGACAAGCAGATATACAAGCTGATCTCTATTAATATACACTATTCCACTAAGGTAGTTGTGCTAAGATGAATTCCCACAATATCTATCAAATAATGGCTTTGTACTGAGAGTTGTAAAGGCTTCCCTCACTAGGATTAAGAGGACCAGGGATGACCCGAACGAGGAATCTGTTCACAGCGTAGTTTCACGGTCACAGTTTTGCCTAGCCATTATTTTCCAGCGCTAACGTACACCAGTGGTAATCCAGTGTAGGCTTGGACAATGAACTCTCCAAAAACGCCCATTCGGTTTCCCAGACTCCAAACTTAACAGGTTGAAAAATCTGTATGTAATCTGTAATAATGAGTATGGGCAAGGCTGGATGGACAGATTTAGCTTAATGCATACTTTTCCGCAGTATCCAACACGTGTCATATCCACTTATACCTAATTGTATTTGTGCTTTAATATTTCATAACTTTTTATTAAGTTTACATAAGGGCGTGCTTGTTTTAGAAGTCTGCGCCCTCTTGTGGTGGATTTGAAATTAGTTTTGCTGCCATTATCTATTTATTTATTTATTTATTTATTTATTTCAATAGATTTTTTTATTTCAGTTTATGTTTGGTTTTCAGAGAAGGTCTTTAAATCTCACTAATGGTTTTCACAAACGATTTAGACATTTGGTACACTCACTCACTCACTCACTCACTCACACACTCATTGTTAACACCGGAGGAAACCCTCCGAAAAAGAACAGGGAGAACATGCAAACTACATGCAAACAAACCCTGAAGGAGCAAAACACTACACCACAATGCAGACTTCCATTTGGTACAATGTTAGTTTTTTAATTAGTTTTCCTTTAGTTCTTCAGTGTAGTCAGATTTTTGTACTGTGTGCTGTGTGGTTCCCACTCGCTCATCTTCTAATCCTGTGTTCAGGGTCACGGGGGGCCTGGAGCCTATATCCCAGGAGACCCAGGGCAGGGTACACCCTGGGCAGGGAACCAATCCATCACAGGGCACACACACATATACACACAAACACACACATTCACACACTACGGCCAATTTGGGAACTCCAATTAGCCTAGCCTACACATGTCTTTGGACTGTAGGAGGAAACCCACCAAGCTCGGGGAGAACAAGCAAACTCCATGCACACAGAGACGGGAATCGAACCCGGACCCTGGAGGTGCAAGGTGACTGAGCTAACCACTACACCACCGTGCCGCCTAAGAGGTTCTCAGTTAAATGTAATTTTTTTTGCACTCAAAAAAAAAAAAAAAAAAAAAATCTAAACAGATAGATAGATTTTATTGTTCAGAAAAAAAGATTCTTATTTTAGCTTTTATTTTGTCTGATAAAATTCTGATGTGTTTCTTCTAAAATAAACTAGGAGAACTAGGACAGACAGGACCAATAGCAACAGGAGACATACTTGACAGGAGGGAGGTAAGATTGCTAAGCTCCACTCAGGGTTATTAGTGTCCTCTGTAAAAGACAACGAGCAATACTAGAGCTACTGTGGAGGAATATGTGAGTTGATATAAGGGGAGGTGAAGTCCATCCACATGCCACAGAGCACATCATGCGGTGAATCCCTCCCCTCCCTGGAAGGATATCCATCATTTTAGCGACAGTTTCTTATAGGGTCGATGCCTGATTGTATCTGAGTAGTTGGGGTGAAGGACCTGGCTCAAGGGCCCAACAGTCTTTCAATTCAATTCAATAAAAAAAAAAAAATAAATAAAAAAAAATTTATCTCCAGGGGGTCATTTAAGGCTCGTGGAGAAAGAGACACAGAGTAGTACAGAAGGACAATAAACCTCAAACATTTGTACAGGCGGCGCTGCGGCCGAACCCGCGGACCTTCTGATCAGCAGCATAACAAGTCCGTTCTAAAAAGTAAAGCAATCTGAACGTTGAAAAGATCTTAATGTTTGCATCATAGACCTGTGAGAGGGTTTAAGATTGGAGCTGGTTAACAGAATTAGACTCCAGAGTTAATACAGAAATAACAGCTAGTCTGCAGGTGTAGAAAAACTACACTACCAGTACAAAGGTTTGGACGCCCCTTGTAATTCCGTGCTCTTTCCTAATTATTTCTTTCTACTCTATAAAAAAAAACAATGTTGCAGGAGTACAAAACACACAGTAACCTCCTCTGAACAGGTGATATTGTGATGTTTCTGCCACTTCTGCTCTGTAAAGCTTCATAACGGCTCTAATCTGAGGTGATTTCTGAGGCTGGTGACTCTAAATGAACTTCTCCTCTGCAGCAGAGCTCCGTTTTGGTCTTGCTTTCCTGGGAAGGTCTTCATGAGAGACAGATTCATCATGGTGTTTTGTAAATGCACTTGATATGATACTGTTCTTGTAGGAAAGCCTTCAGAACCTTCATGTCCGACTGACTGTTGTTGTTGTTGTTAATTAATTGCATCATTCCATAGTTTTGAAATCTCCAGCATGTCTCCATGGTGTGTCCAAACCTTTGACTGGTACTGTTGAAATAAATGGTGTTTTTCCTGCTTCTTTACACCTGTGTTGCCCATAGGACTGTAATGATGAAGGCATCAGCTGGTGCAAATAACATCGCTCCACCTGTTACTAATAGACAACCTGACCTGTTCCTGACTTTTGACTCTTTGGTGTAAATGCTTTGTTCCTGCTTTGTATTTGGCACTATTTCACTATTTCCATTACATTTTCCCATTCATCCCAGCGGAGAATTCATCTTGATGAAAGAAACTGCACACGAATGAGCGCATTAATTTTAATCCCTTTTGTTGGCTTTCATGTGTTCAGGACAATCTTTTGAAGCTTTTCTTCTTCTCTCCCTACCAAAGATAAAATGTCTGTCTTTTAATTTTCTGTTAAGAATTGTCAGTACGTGTGTCCTTGAATTGCATGTGCACATTCTCAGGAATGAAGACGATGCCTCCACACGGTACAATATCAGAGTAAACTGGATGGAAGCACATGGCTGGTGTGTGTGTGTGAAACGGCACCGTACGTGTCGACAGCTGAATAAACAAACTAATGCCGTGTTTTCGACCGTGTACTTATCTATCCGTGTCATGTGCCACACACTCCCAGTATCAACCAAAGACTGACGGCACAGTGTGCCAGAATGCATAGATGAGGCGGAGAGGGCGGCTCAGGATCGCCTGCTGCATGTTATCTATAGCAGCAGGCAGCAGAGCTCACTGTTCAGGTGGACATTTACTGAGCTGCACAGTGCATGGAGGAAGACAAACGCGTTATGACGTAGCGGTTGCAAGGGCAGCAGCAAAGGCCGTCCTCACGTCTATACATTCTGGAACTCACTTTTATTTACTGTAGCCTCGCTGGAGTCCCTGCTGGCTCTCTGCACACATTTTACTTAACCGTTACATATTAGAGAGCATGCACACTGCTGTGACTTGGTGTCTGACTAAGGTGAGAGTGAAATACAACTAATTCGTTAATGGTACAAGGGTGGGTCAAAAATTATCCGCACTCTGGCTGTAGAATTTATTTTAATTAAGTTTTGGAAATACAAAAAAGACATAATTTTTTTAATGAATCTCTTTGCTTTTCAATACACTTTGTCCATCTGTGAACAGGCTTTTAAAAATGTTTATGAGACACAAATGCACCGCTGTTCATCCTCGTAGGGCTGCTTTCAGGGGACCAAACAGGTGAAAGTCAGCACTGTAGGAGGATGCTTTAACACCTCAAAATGAAGTCTTTGAGTTTTGTGAGTGTCGACAGTGTGGGCAGAAGTGCACGGACATGCATCATCATACAAGATCACGACACCCTTATTATTAGTCCTCTGTGGTTAACCCAAAGTTTAGGCTTCAGCTCTTCATTAAACATCTGACTGTGACGAGCACTATTGATTATTGAATGCTTTGTCCTGATAATCTTCCAGTACTGGCCCTTGAGAATCCCAAAAAACTGTAAGCATCAATTTTCCAACTTTTGAACTTTGAGCTATTGAGGATATTTCCGTTCCAAACGTCGTTTCCTGTAATGATTCACCTTCAAATTATGTTTGCAGATATCCAAACACTTCTGTTTATGCTCTTCCGTGAGTGGTTTTAGCACCAGGTACACCCTCACACCACAAAGAACAAATCACTGCACGCTGATCTTCTTTCATGCAAATCACAAACCTGGTCCAGTATAACAGAGCCACTGTACACAAACCAGGAACACATGTTTTGCTAAGGTTGGCAGGGAGGAGCCCTGACCTTAACCCCAACAAATACATTAGGGATTCATTTAAACACAGTTCCTGTCCTCACTAATGCTATCATGGCTGAGTAGTCAGAGTTCATTATCTACTGGAAAGCGTTCAGAGAAGAGTGTGTTTCTGTGGCCTTCTACAAGAGAGCAGGACAGTGGATGAAACTAAGCACAATTTTACATTACCCGTACTTTCTCACCCATGTCCTTACTATATAATTTTCCCTGAGCTTAAATGAATCTGTCTGTCACATTCTTACATGTCTGACTTTACTTTTTATATGAGAGCACATTTGCCTCCCCTGTGCCTCACTTCAAGGATGAACAAAATGCCTCACTCATTAAGCACAGAACACCATGAGATTATTATTATTATTATTGCTCTAAAAAAAGCTGCTCTATTGGACTGAGATCTGGTGGCTGATACAAGGAAATATGGATCCATGCTTTAGTGTTGTTTTCACCAAATTCTGACCCCATCATCCGAATGTTGCAGCAGAAATCAAGACCAGGCAAAGTTGTTCCAATCTTCTATTGTCTTCAGTTTCCGGTTCTTAGCTGACGGCAGTAGAACCCGGTGTGGTCTGCTGCGCTCTGCTTCAAGGCTCCATGTGTTGTGTGTTCAGAGATGCTTCAGGCGTACCTACAGTACAGTAATGAGATGTTATTTGAGTTATTGTTGCCTTTCTATCAGCTCGAACCAGTCTGGCCATTCTCCCCTGACGTCTGGCATCCACAAGGCATTCTCACCCAGAGTTCCGTTAGAGATTGTTGTGTGGGAAAATCCCAGTAGACCAGCCGGTCTGGCACCAACAACCATGCGACGTTCAAAGTCACTTCAATCACCTTTCCTCCTCATTCTGGCGCTTGGTTTGAACTTGAGAAGTTTGTCTTGAACGTGTCTAAATGCTTAAAGTCACTGAGTTGCTGCCATGTGACTGGATGATTAATAAGCATTAACAAGCCATTGTACCTAATGAGTGGCCAGTGAGAGTAAGACTTCAAATCACATTTAAGTGTAATTCCCATCTTGATCTACTTGTGCATTGTTGTCTCGATTGAGTTTTTCAAACAACCACACTAATGTTGTAACAAACACGCTACTATTCTTGCAACAGTAACTAGCTGTTAACAGGAATAATGGGTAAGGACCACCAGAGATATCGATTATATATTTAAAGTGTATGTACATTTACTATTATGCTGTATATTTACACCACCCATACACCCGCCACGCGTATCACACTCATACTGTCCACAATGATGCCAAAGGTTTAGAGTCCTTTCTCTCCTTTGCACACAAGTTCATTAACAAAAACCAAAAACCAGAGAACGTCCCGCTCCACGCCCGATGCCCTCCGTGAGCGACGTCTCCTTTAAGGGTGACGCGGTGATCACCGACGCACGGTCGCACCGACGCACCTTTGCACACTGCCGCCTTCCAGGACATACACACACACACATAAAACACAAACCACACAAAAACCCTCCTGGCCTAGCCTCTCTTCTTCTTTTATTGGTTTGACACCAACGGTTCCCACAGCGCCTCCACTGGACGGGAGCCCGTAACTAGGCAACCGCCTGTTACACCCCCTCCCCCTCAGAAGAACGCGTTACCACGCCGTAAAAAGGCTTTAGATTAACTACATGTTTTGCCATATGGGAGTCCTCTGCCCGAGACACAAATGCACAAAGCACTTCATCCTCCTTCTGGGCCTTTTCTAACTCCCCCCAGTCACATGGCAGACCCCACTGCATCTCATTGCCTCGGTGTATCGCCAGATGGTCATTCATAGTCTCTCCCTCCCAGCGCCGTGACTGGGAATCAGGTATGGTATTGCATTGCCCCTTTCAGTACTGAACTACAAATGCTTTCAGCCCCATGTAGCAGCCGGGAGGCGTAGGCGATCACATGTTCCCAATCTTCATGATTTTGGGTGAGTACTGCACCCAGGCCGATGTTGCTGGCGTTCGTCTGCACCTTGAAAGGGCGGCTGAAGTCTGGAGCTGTTAAAACCGGTGTGTCTTGAAGAGCTGTTCTCAGATCCTCAAAGGCTGACTGGCATTCAGAAGTCCATACCCACTTGGCTCCTTTCTTCTTCAGAGCGTGTAGAGGAGCGGCACGCTCTGAGAAGTGGGGGATGAAACAGTGGTACCATCCAGCCAGACCTAGGAAGCGCTGTAGCTCCTTCAGGTTGCAGGGAACGGGGTAAGTTCATATAGCTGCTACCTTGGCTTCTTCAGTTTTTATGCCTTCAGCCGATATGATGTGTCCCATAAAGGAGAGGGATGTCTGACAGGGGTTGCATTTTTTCAGGTTGATTGTGAGACCAGCAGCTTCAAAGAGTGCAAATATCTGTTGGAGATGGTTAAGGTGAGAAGTGGTGTACTTTGAATAAACAACGATGTCATCGATGTAAACAAAACAATACTTTCCTATGGCTTCTGCCAAAACCGAAGTTATAAGTCTCTGAAAAGTTGCTCCTGCATTTTTCAGGCCAAAGGGAAGACGGAGGAACTCGTATTGGTTGTTCTTTGTGACGAACGCTGTTTTTGGGATGCTATCTGGATGCATTGCCACCTGCCTACACTACGCAGATCTAATGAGCTGAACACAGTAGCCCCATAGAGAGCCTCCAAGATCTCGTGGACCTGGGGCATAGGGAAGCCATCTAGTGGTGTTTTGCTGTTCAGGGCCCTAAAGTCTACACAAAAACGGGTCCCACCATCTTTTTTTCCCACCAGTATGACCGGGGCTTTTTATGACTGGTCTTTCGTCGGTGGTGTAAATGTAGTGGGTTATTGCCTTAGTGTGGCCAATTCGGTCAGTGCACACTGTCGGCCACTCTAACAACAGCTCCTGCAACTGATGCTTGTGTTTCTCTGACAGGGAGGCGTTGCTAACCAAACTGGAGATGGCGGATTTGGAGGCATCAGACACTGAGGGTAATGGACAAAACTACACAAAAACCCTCCTGGCCTAACCTCTCTTCTTCTTTTATTGGTTTGACACCAACGGTTCCCACAGCGCCTCCGCTGGATGGGAGCGCGTAACTAGGCAACCGCCTGTTACAATGAAATTCTTGTATGGGGCTTTTTGTATTGACAATTTAGAAAAGTGGTGCTGTGGGTGACATCTGGTATGGTTATTAAAATAATTATTTTAATGGCAGGTAATATGAAAAAGCACAATTGATTTAAATTAATTTAACATATGTGCTCCTTTAAGTGTCAAAGCTAAATTAAGAAACAACTTAAACTACAAACACAAGGCTAAAATACTCACATAGCCACAATGTTTAATACATATTTCATCTCAGACTAGCTGATGAGGTAGTAGATTTATTTAAGTGCAAACGTCACTCAACTTTACTTAGTGATTAAGTAAGATTTATTAGTTTTACTCCACTATTACATCCTACAACAAATATTTGTACTTTTTCTACTTATAACCAGAGTATTTAAAGTAGTATTATCGCCACCCGTTGGGTATTATGCAAAATTGTCTGATTTGCCTTTCCTAATCATGTACAACGTTTGAAAAAATGTTTACTCATGTAGAATTGTAAATGGAGGACTTTAACTTGAATAATATATTACCGGAGTTATCGCTACCATTAACCATGTACAGGAATTTTGTACTTTGCTCACCTCTGCAAATGAGTGTAATAATAAAACCAACAAGATAAATAGAATTGTAAGCTCAACATAATAATTCACATTATTAATAGCAGCAGCAGTAATTATTATTATTATTATGGTAATAACAGACAAATAAATACAAATGGAAAAAAGTTACTAATTAACATTGGTGGTACGGCTCATTTATTACTCACACACACAGAACTCATGCTTTTGAAATAAAGTACTGCATTATTTATTTCTGATACTCATCTTTCAGACCCTAATTCTGAAAGGAAGCATCATTAACTACATGCCTGATGTCTACCACATAAGGGAAAAGCAAACAAAACCTCTCTTTCTCATATATTTCTGCCTGAGAGACAGCGGTGAATGTTATCGAATACACTATTGGCGAGCTAGCCAGTAATCCCACCGGCTTCTTGCAAATCTTCTTTAAACATAACAGAATATCTCCATAAAAATGTCACTCATACAATTAAAATACTTTCACCATTGTTAAACGGCCTTAAAAGATTTAAATAACAGCATACACATGTGTAAGAAATCAGACTTACATAAAATCTTTTCTTCCCCAACTTTTTTCTATTTAACATAATCCAAATAAATAGATAAGAAAACTGATATACAGTATATAAACTGACGTATACATGTACTGATGTATTACTGACGTAACTACTCGTATTTGCAGGTTTCAATGACGCAAGTGGTACAACAACTGGCAAAACATTCAAAACAAATGATGAACTAAGCTTAAAGAAATGTTAGTGATTACAAATATTTATTTAGCAAAGAGACAAAATATCACATACATATCTGCTGATGATTGGTCAATCAATACAGAGAATTTTGTTTCTTTGGTGAAATGCACTTAACCATGTGTACATGTAGCTGGAATGTCTCGCATCATGCTCTTCTATAAATCCAAAAGGAAGTCGAGCCCACAGGGGAAAAAACGGATAAAATCATTTTATTGTATTTTTTTTTTTTGGCTAGAACATTTTGCAGTTGCAAAGCTCCATGCACACGGCCATACAAAAGTCCTTCTTCCTGTGATCTCAAATAAAAATCTTCTGCATTTTCAAATGCACAGTTAAAAATCTTCACTGTAAACATGGCTTTAACAGAAAACTCAAGTTAGATCATGCTTTGACAACAACGACATTTATCAGAAGGCATGCATCTGAATGGTACTATGACATATACAATGTAGTTTAATGATACAACACAGCTTACAATACAGAGCTTTTTATTGTGGGGGGAAAAGGGGGCCATCTTTTTATTACCATCTTTTTAGATGCATTATGTTTATCAACATGAAGAAACAGACAGACGGACAGACAAAAAGATCCTTTAACTGAAGACTAAATCTCCTGTCCCGTAAACCTTCAGTGAGGTTGTGTATGGTGTCACTGGTGGAAGACCAGTAGAAAGCGAGAGATTTCTGGTTTGGCACTGGTGTTTGTGGTCAGGTTGTGCTATACAATGTTGAAGACCATTGAGAGATACTGCTCGTAGGAAACCTGGATCCAGCCGTCCTGGTCGGTGTCGTATCGCCTGAAGACGTCAGTTAACCTCTGATCGAGCAGGAAAAGGGAGAAGATTAATTTTGCTCGTTCAAGCAACAAAGTTCCATAAGAAACGTTGATTGGTTGCTTGGTGAGTTTTACCTGTAGTACAATGCAGCACTGTATGAAGTCATCGAAAGCTACCTGTCCTTTCCTCTGCCGGTCAAACTTCTCTATCAGTGTGTTGTAGAACTGATCTGAGAGACGATACCCTGCACAAGGAGAGGAACGTGACGCTTAAACAACTGCGCAGAGCGATTAGATTCACCACAAGCACAATTAAGCAACAAAGTCAATAACATAGTAATAGAATTAAAAACACATGGTGACACAGTTGACACAAAATACTTATTATTATTATGCTTTTAAAAAATCTATGTACCAATTTTAAAAAAATAAGAAATCTGTGAACAAAATAAATAAATAAATAAACAAATAAATAATGATTATATACACACACACATATGTATACGTGTTCAACATTTTCCCAGTTAAATCAATTCAAATTTCTTATTTACACCATTCTATTTTTCTTTTATTCAAATTTACACTCACACAAATGTACAAGGTGTCTGAAATGTCCAAAACTACACATACAGTCAGGTGTAAAAGTTAGTGCCCCCTGTTTTATTGTAAGAACCTAATAAAAATGTGTATTAGGTAAATGCAACCTCAGACGAACAACAACGAACAACAATCATTTTTATATTTATTTAACAAAAATAAGGAAAAAACGCTACAAAAGCAGATGTTTCGGCAGTTTGCTCTTCTGGAGCATTCAGGTGCGCGAGTCAACAATACAAAGAGACATAAGAGACTTCTTGAAGTCTTAGAGAAGTAACTGATGCTGGACATCAATCTGCAAAATGGTGATAAAACCATTCCCACCAGTGCCAAACAATTTGGAGATTATTATACAAGTGGAAAATATCCACGGTCAGACCCTACAGGCCTCACTGAGCATGAGAAATGTTAAAGTCCATAACGGCACCATTAGGGAAGAAGACTCAACAAGTACGGTTTGTTTGGAGCGTTGTCAGGAGAAAGCCTCTTCTGTCTAAAAAGAACCTGCAATCACAAATGAGGGTCACAAAGCTGTGTCTGAATAAACCACAAGACTTCTGGAACAACGTCACAGAACAGTGTGGACAGATGAGACCAAAGTGGAGCCTAAATGTCGGGTTCAAACATCATTTCAGGAGAAACATCTCATACACACTGCCGAGCACAGCGGTGGAAGGGTGAAGATCTGGACTGGTTTTCGCAGCAACAGGACCCCTCTGTATACCATACAGAATACTGTAGAGGCAAACGTGAGGTCATCTGTCTGACAGCTAACACTTGATTGAAATTGGGTTATGCAACAGGAAAATTATATGAAGCATCCTGGGAAATCTACATCAGAATGGCTGGAAAAAAAAAAAAAAAAGGATCAAGGTTTGTTTTGGAAAAGCCGAGTCAAAGTCAAATACCCAAAAACCTCAATGAACTGAAACAATGTTGTAAAGAAGACTGGAAGTAAACGATGTGAGAGACTGAGGCTGCTTCAGATTATTGCTGCTAAAGACGGATCTACATTGGATCAGGGGGTACTTAGTATTGCCTCTTTCCATTAAAATAAATAATGCCAAGGCGAAAAAAATGATTTGTTGTTGTTCGTCTGAGATTGTATACTGAGCTACGATCAGATGATCCTTATCATGTTTTTACACATAAAACACACAATTAAAAGAGGGGGCTATTACACATGACTGTACGTATACTGTATATAATACTAATACGATACAAATGTATTATTTACACCATGGTCTGCACTTTCTTCTTGATGTTCTACATATTTTATCAAGTCCCGTGTTTCTGCAGATCGTCACACTCCCACTGGTTCCTGCGTTTTCAGAGATCCTGTATTGAATTATGTATAAACATTAGCATTATGTCGCTTACCAAAGCCAGTGAGAGCCTGTTTCAGCTCGTTCTTGTCAATGAACCCTGAGTTATCACGGTCGTAAGTGCGAAAGATGTTCTGCCAGTCTGTGATGTACTTCCACACACCGGCAAACTCGTTAAAGTTCACTCCGCCTTTGTTGTCTCTGTCGAACATAGCTAGAAGAGAAAGTGAGAGATGAGAGAGAGAGTAGTTACAGTAGGCACAGTTTTACTTTGTCCTCGAGTGTGTGCGTGGGTGAGTGTGTGTGTAAGTGAGTGAGTGTGTGTGTGTGTGTGTGTGTGTGTGTGTGCGTGTGTGGGTGCAGAAGAGCGTGCAAATGAGTGAGCGGTACGAAGATCGTGATTTGCTGCAAAGGGAAGGTTTAGTCCTATGACCAGATTCAGTAACGAGGATAATTATGTAAAGTGCACAGGAAGTGGCTTGAGAGCCATAAATTGATTTTGTACGCTGATTTATTTCCTTTTAAGGAAGTCAGGGAGGGCGCGCGTCAAAGGGCTTGGCTCAATTGCACAACAGCTACGGCTTACTACTTTCTTACATTCTACACCTCTCACCCAGGCTAAAGAAACTCAACAGCCGTGCTATGAGGAACGTAATTAAGCATTTGGTTATTAGTGAAGTAATCATCAGTGTTGCACTCATTGGAATAAAAAGGTCACAAACGTTAGATCAAATAAATTTAAACTTCTCCCGCATGAGCCCCATGTGCCAGATTTTGAGTATTTGCATTCCCTCTACTACCCCAGGCAAAAACGTGTCAAATTACTGCTTACAGTTTAACTAAAATATAATATGAAATAAAACCTGACTTGTGTAGCACAGCAGGACAGAGCAGGACAGAGCAGGACAGAGCAGGACTGTACACGCGGCAAACGGGATGAAACAGAACGGAGCGGTTTTAATAACTTCGCTTCTGAATAGAATATTTATTTATTGCTTATTTATTTATTTATTTATTATTTATTTATTCATTTGATTTATTTCTTTTTTATTTATTATATTTATTGTTTATTTTTATTTGATATATTTAAGGCTACGTGGTGTTTCTGTGCTCTCTAGTTCGTGTCCCGGAGCAGTTCTTTAGCGGAGACGTAGTGAAGTAGGAGAGCGGTGTATTGTTCTGTTAGACATGTTTAAATTGATCTCTGATGAGCACCTGTAAAGCCTAATGTGTGCACGATTAATGAAAACGCCGAGTGTCTGGTACTGAGCATCAAAGAAAATTGATTCCGTTACACACTGTGGATCGCCATACTGATTTTTATTTATTTATTCATTTATTTATTTGTTTGTTTGCATTTGAGGTGGTAAAAAGGGTAAAATCCTAAACAATAACAACAAATACATGGCCTGAACAAAACCAATCGCCATTTCAGAAGAGCCTGAATAATAATAATAATAATAATTTTAAAAATGGTGATCAGACTAATAGTTGTGAAAGCATTCAAATATGCCTCAGTATCTCCAAATACTCACTTGACTGCCATATCATACACCCCCACACACGCACACACATGCGCACACACGCATTAAAACTGTATACCAACTGCGCATCATATCATATAGACAGTCGTGTCCAGCGGAGCTCGTTATCCTTTCGTCCCACAACGTTTGGTTTCACTGTGAGAATGAGTACAGACCAACACAAATAAACTCAAACCATCACCTGAGGGACGTGTGAAATGGAAATAATGTGTGGGAAGCTGCACGACTAAAACTACATGAATGACCCACCATCTGCTAATGTAGGCCGGTAAACACAGCTTTTTTTGGACGGGGTGGGACGAGTCCTAGAGAGCATTTGCTTGCATAAAAATTGGATGAGTACAGAATGAGTCATCAAAAACTTTTCCTTTTTCCTAGGAACTGTAAAATGAATTGATCACCTCTATAAAACCTATTTTTGTTATTATCCATCGCCCATGTGAGTATGAGTCACAGTCTGTTCAGTGGATTTTAAATGTCTGCACACTCCGTTACAATTGCAGGTTTCGCGCGTGTGTGTGTGTGCGTGCGTGCCAATTTCTAGCAAATTGTAACAGTTCTTAGACTGTTCTTCAAGACGTGCGACATTACAGACTCAAGTAATCAAGAACAATTAAGAATGTAACTCCGGGAAAGATCCAAGCCCAAGTTCAGGAATCTGGTATCTATACCTTTCATCAGTGAGATCCAGAACCTGGTTTGTAACGGACACTGTGACATGTTTCGAGCAATGGGCTGTCTGCTGGTTTTTGCACCAAACACTCTTGATGAAACGTGGTGGTGGCAGCATTGCGCTGTAAGTCTGTGTAAGGCTCTTTTGGTATTTAAGAAATTCGGTAATTTCTCAAATCTGGAGTACTTTTGCAAGGAACAATGGAATAAAATTGATGAAATCATGATGAGGGAAGTTGCTAGATTGTTATCAAAAAAACTGATGATTTAAATGTATACATGTAATAATTGATTAATAATTATTAATAAATTATTAATTATTAGTAATTATGAATAAATAATTTACATTTAAATATGATTTACATTTAATTATTTAAGGGGTGGGTATGGCATGTAGAGTCTACAAACAGATTATAAAAATTTGCTTTCTGTTCCTGTTGACTGAACTTTAAAAATGGAAACAGAATGTGATGTGATTCATCTTGGTAAAATCTTTTTTTTTTACACCCCAAAACCCTGCAATTTTAACAGCAGTGTTTAGACCCTATATACACACTGCACGTACACTGGCTTATTCATGTCCACAATGTCAAGAAAGCTACGCAAAAAAAAGCTCAAAAACACTTGCTTCATTGTACAGGAACTATAAATAAAAGTCCTTTGTGAGACAAATTAAGGGACTTACACCAAGGTTAAAGAGTGAAACACAAACTAAGGTGAGACACACTTGCTAAAACACAAAGGGTTTCCTCACCTATAATCGATCTGACAGTCACAGGATTGAACGGTGTCCACGTGCCTGTGAAGAAAAAAAAGACAGGAAAATAATTTAACACAAGCGGCAGCAGGAATCATTTGTTTTAAGGGATACAATGAAGCCTTCATTTACCAAATACACATTACAGTACAGAGAAATTATTTTCTTTACATATCCCAGGTCCAGTTCAGTTTTAAAAAAATCTACAGCTCATGATTATGACTGAGTACATGTACATCTAAAACTTGATTAATACTCTAGAATCATTGATATACAGTACCGTGTACAAGTCTTGAGTCACCCCTCATTTCTTCATATTTTGGAAATATAAATATAAATCCCCAGGCTTCCTTAAGGCCACACAGTGATCTATGAATCAGTCAAACGTAAAATAAATAAATAAATAAATAAATAAATACAAGTAGTCCCCGACTTACTAACACGTTCCACTCGTAAGTCGAGCATGTTTGTAAGTTGGATTTATTTCCAAGTTTGACAAAGTGAGTCTTATACACCTTTGACATGAATATATAATGTAAAGCTGTCCTCTTTTCCCACACTGACATCACGCGGCCAAAAACTGTAACCACACCAAAGGAAATGAATCGCACAGGTGAAATGTAAGTGTTGTCTCTGCGCCTTTAAATTCCGAGGTGAATCCCAAACGCCATTTTGTCTCAGAGCTGTTTTCCACTGTATTAAACAGTGAACTCTGTTTTGTTGAGGATTTTCTGAAATTAGGATTATTCACCATCAGAACAGCTTTACAGGACATTTCCTATCATCATACTCCCGGACTAATTCAATTAGCAATTGGGGACAGATCGAGACTATTGCACAGTACTGTAGCTCTGCATGGTGATGAAGGTAAATTCATTGAGGTAAATGAAGGTCAACGACCCAAAAAAAAAGGTTTGGTCTGAGCTGCCTTTCCATTTATGAGTGTAAGCTAAAATCATCACCTCCCTAAATTAAATTGTAGCTACATTTTCTTTAATGCATATTACGTATTACAACGTACAATCGTAGCTCTTATTGCAGAGAAACAAAACAGCTAATTTATGAGTAACAATTTTCTAAATCGATGTTTTCAGCTGCCGGGCTGCACAATGAGTGCAAGTTTGAAGTGAATGTGTAACAGAATATGTGACTCATTGGACCAGGTCACCTTCATCCTGTTCACATGCTCATGGGAACTCTATTACTTTTTCCCCTTTTCTACCCCCTAGTGGACACGTTCACAGGTTACGTGCAAAGTACAGCATGAAGGCACACACTGATCTGACTGCTTACACAAGACACACTCCTGGGTTTGCAATTATGTGGACACAAAAGTCTGTACTGTCAAATGGACGGCATGCTGCATAGACATTTACTTTACTCTGTGTAAGACAGAAGTCTTCTGATGTGTAATCATACAGGAACATAAAACTGGACAATGAGATCACAGACACACACAGACACACACAGACACACACAGACACACACAGAGACCATTTAACTGGATGAGGATTTATTCCTAAATAAGTGAGTCTTATACACCTTTGACATGAATATATAATGTAAAGCTTAATGATCCACTTGACTGAATGAGCGCTTAAAATTGTCAATATAAGGAGCAAAATAAGAAAATCTACATTTCTCATATGTTTCTATACATTGCTGTATTTGGGTCCACAACAACAACAACAACAACAAAAAAAAAACACTTATCTTTAAATACTACATTTCATTTCACGGACACTTGAGTGAGAAACAGAGCATCTCATCTCGCAGGGCTCCGGCCACTGGCTGTGCAGGATGTACTGGTGTAATTACTAGACCGGACAAAGTGGACAATAAATCTGCTTGTTTTTTGCTGAGTCAGACACTCCGCTGCGAGATGGACTGCAGGTGTGATAAACTACTTTCTATGTAGGCTAATTCCTCCTACGGGCTAAAAGAAATCTTTCAGCAACGCCTGACCACACGAGTGGGAGAAAATGGATGTGGATGAGAAATCACAGAGGAGATAGAGAGGAGTAAAATTAAAGAGTGAATAGAGAGAGAGAGAGAGAGGGAGGAGGGAAGGAGAGTCCACACGCAGGTTATTATATCCGAACAAAGAATTCACCACGCCACTCGAATCAGGGTCTCCACGATGTGTCCGATACGAGTCAGACTGTATGCGAGTTCCACAGACTCACTGAGGTCAGCCTGGTCACGAAGGGTGTGTGTGGGGGTGTGTGTGTGTGTGTGTGTGTGTGTGTGTGTGTGTGTGTGTGTGTGTGTGTGTGTACACATAGGTGCGAGTCTGTCTGTTAATAAGCTGGTTAACAGCGATGGAATCTGGCAGCGCACTGGACTGGCCTCAGAAACAAAGAAGCTTTTATGCGGCGCACACTGACCCTCCTCACTGCTGCGCCCGCGTAGGAAAAGACAACAACACCACAGCAAGACACACCGAGAGTGAGAAAAAGAGCTTAAGAAAAAAAAATGGCTTGATATAAAAAAAAAAACAAAAAAACAGTAGAAATCACAACTAATCAGTCTGATCAAATCATTGACCCTTTAAAACAG